>CAUYLG010008934.1:0-57649 GCA_963573385.1 Cacajao melanocephalus
GCTTGGCATGGTTAAAGTTAAGTAACAAGGAATTTTAAAGGATTTTTTTTCTGTAGCCCAGGGTGGAGTGCAATGGTGTAATCTCAGCTCACTGCAACTTCCACCTCCCAGGTTCAAGCAATTCTTCTGCCTCAGCCTCCCGAGTAGCTAGGACTACAGGCACACACCACTACATCTGGCTAATTTTTGTATTTTTAGTAGAGATGAGGTTTCACCATGTTGGCCAGGCTGGTTTCGAACTTCTGACCTCAGATGATCCACCAGCCTCGGCCTCCCAAAGTGTTGGGATTACAGGTGTAAAAAGAAGATATACGTTAGTAAGCATATGAAAAGATGCTCAACATCATTATTCATCAGGGTAATGCAAATCAAACCACAGTAAGATACCACTTCATACCACTAGGATGGCTAGAATAAAAAAGATAGACAATAACTAGTGTTAACAAGGATGTGGAAAATTTGGAGCTCTAATACATTGCTGGCAGAAATGTAAAATAGTGTAGACAGTCTGGGAAACAGAAATTCCTCAAAAAGTTAAACATGGCCGGATGCGGTGGCTCACGCCTGTAATCCCAGCACTTTGAGAGATTGAGGCCAATGGATCACGAGGTCAGGAGATCGAGACCATCCCGGCCAACATGGTGAAACCCCAACTCTACTAAAATTAGTAGAGTGTGGTGGCATGTACCTGTAATCCCAGCTACTCAGGAGGCGGAGGCAGGAGAATCACTTGAACTCAGGAGGCGGAGGTTGTGGTGAGCCGAGATCATGCCACTGCACTTCAGCCTAGGCTGAAGTGAGAAGACTCTATCTCAAAAAAAAAAAAAGGTTAAACATATAGTTACCACATGGCCCAATAATGCTGTTCCAACATATATGCCTAAGATAGATAAAAATATGTGTCTCCATGAAATTTGTACATGATGTTTCTCAGCATTACTCATAACAGCCAAAAAGTGGAAACAACCAAAATGTCCAAGAACTGGTTAAAATAGACAGAAAATGTGGTATATTCGTACAATGAACTATTATTCAACAATAAAAAGAAATAAAGTATGAATACATGCTACAATGTGAATAAACTTTGAGAATATTATGCTAAGTGAAAGAAGCCACTCACCAAAGACCATAGACTATATGATTCCTCTTATAATAAACAGCCCAAATAGGCCAAGGCAGGCAGATGGCTTGAGCTCAGGAGTTCAAAGACCAGCCTGGGCAACATGGTAAAACCTTGACTCTACAAAACATACAAAAATTGGCTGCCCCAGCCACTTCTATACATCCAAAAGACACTATCTTTTTCTCATTTTTAAAATGTGTGCCAGCTTGACATTATTCCACACATTCATAGACAATATTTACCTGCAATCGCATCTTGTTTGACCCTCAGTATTTTACTTAATTGCATTATTGCTGACATTCACAAACTGGGAAAGTCATTAAAAAATGAATATAGATTTCTAGTTTCTTTGGAAAAAAGATTTCTAGTTTCCCTGGGAAAAAAAAAATAGGTCTGGCAACACTACCCTCTACCCTCATTTTCCCACTCAAAGAAAGGGAAGCTCAGTAGAAGTTGCCCCTTCTGTACAGTCCACTCCAGTCTCCACCACTCCCTGGTTCACTCATTTATATGACCTGCCTGTTCTTGTAGATTTTTTTTTTTTTTGAGACGGAGTCTCTCCGCTCACTGCAACCTCCGCCTCCCAGGTTCAAGCAATTCTCCTGCCTCAGTCTCCTGAGTAGCTGGGATTACAGGTGCCTGCTACTACGCCTGGCTAATTTTTTGTATTTTAAGTAGAGACAAGGTTTCGCTATGTTGGCCAGGCTGGTCTTGAACTCCTGACCTCGTGATTTGCCCACCTCGGCCTCCCAAAGTGTTGGGATTACAGGTGTGAGCCACTGTGCTCAACATCTGTGGCCTCTTAATTCTTCTCATAAAAAGTTATTTCTCAATCTATACAACTTCCCACCACCTGCCCAGCTCAGTTTTTCATCTAACAGACACTCACTGTCAACTGAAGATTCTGTATACACACCTTCCATAAACACACTAAATTGTGGCAAAAATAACTTTTCTATATTTGTCAAAGTTGGAAGCATGCTTGAATGTTGAAAGCTGAAAACCACTGCACTACGACTAAAACCAACAGGTAGTTTTGTTGCTGTTTTTTTTTTTTCGAGACAGGGTCTCCCTCTGTTGCCCAGACTGGAGTGTAGTAGCCTGCTTATGGCTCACTGCAGCCTTGACCTCCCATGCTCATGAGATCCTCCCACTTCAACCTCCTGAGTAGGTGTGACTAACAGGCACATGCCACCATGCCCAGCTATTTGTTTTTGTAGAGACTGAGTCTCACTTTTTGCCCAGGCTGGTCTTGAACTCCTGGTGTCAAATGATCCTTCCACCTGGGCCTCCCAAAGTGCTGGGAATACGGGCATGAGCCACCACACCCAGTCAGATAGTTTGTTTTTTAACACCAAAGAGTGATTTGTGATAGTCATTTATAGTTGTATATATTAGACTAGTTTCTACCAGCAAAGTAATGCTCACAGCTAGAAAGCAGGATATATGGAATATTCATGAAATATTCCCCGATGTTTTATGAAGGCAAAGAAAAGGCATTAACAGATTAATTCCTTCTTTCAAGTTATTTCAAGGATTTAATCCAATTGTAAATCTAAAATATACTCTTTTTTTTTTTTGAGATGGAGTTTCATTCTTGTCACTCAGGCTGGAGTGCAATGGCATGGTCTCAGTTCACTGCAACCTCCATCTTCTGGATTCAAGCAATTCTCCTGCCTCGGCCTCCCAAATAGCTGGGATTACACCTGGCTAATTTTGTATTTTTGTTAGTAGAGAAGGGGTTTCACCATGTTGGCCAGACTGGTCTCAAACTCCTGACCTCGGATGATCCACCCACCTCGGCCTCCCAAAGTGCTGGGATTACAGGCGTGATTCACCATGCCTGGCCTAAAATACTCTTAATTAAAAAAAAACAAACTAATTTAAAAGCTTTAAATATTCAGTGCACATTAATACAAAGAAATAAACACTCAAGTGTGAAAATCCAAATACTGAGTAATGACTTTTATTTAAATTACCTGGTTAAAATCAGCAAAAGGCAAGATTACTCTACAATTATTGAGTAAATCGTGTAGTACTAACTTCTGACTGTGGGTTGCATGGCTGCATGTCAGTTATGATCTTGGTTCCACTCCAAAGATTTCAATTTCCTCTTGGGGCATCGGACTCATCCTATCAGCCTCAATGATCTTCAGTGGCTCCCTCCACCCCAGCCTCAACCCCTTTGCTGAGGATAGGTGCCTCTGCCCAGAAACTGGTGATTTGACACTGGCCCAAACACCTCACTGTGATGTTCTCAGGCCTTGGTTCAAATAGAATCATTTGAGACACCAAAAATGAAGCTTCCTGGCCCAACACCCTGAGGCTGATTTAGTGAGTCTGAAATGGAGAACAGGAAATTGAATTTTTAATCTACACATCCCCAGCATGTAATTAATTCTCTTGCAGGTGGTCTTAGGATCACACTTTGAGAAAACACTGCCTCCTCTCCTTACTAGAGAAGCTGGTCAATGTCAATAGCATTGGCTTTTGGAAGATTACTCACTTATAAAAAAATAAATTGCCCTTTGCCACATGAGTCATACAAACACATTTACTGATCTGTAGGGCAGTATCTCAAGGACTGTGGGAAATAAGATAGTGAACAAGACACATTCCTGATCCTCAAGAATCCAGCAGGAAAAATGTTTGCAAGTTAATTAAAATAGAATGGAATGTGTATCATAGCAGAAATACTAAATGCTAAGTGCCAAGATGTTAACTCCCTCTGCCATTCTCCTGAAGTGGTGTGTACCCATCCACTTTTATGATTACACATTATGACACTGCATTTTCTATGCCATTCTTCGCCATGAGACTGCATGTTCAAGGACTGAGATCATGCCTTGTTTACCCCTGAGTTCTCAGTGCCTGATAAATAATAGATGCTTGGTTGAACAGTCATTCAAGCAAAACCTGCATTATTAAGAAATTAGTTTCCTGAAACCTAACCATGTAATTTTAATTTGAGAAGGAACTTAGAGATCATATTGTACTTAAAGAAGGTGGCTTCTAGAGTGTTTATAGGTGACACACAAAAGAGCATTTTTAAAGTCAATAGTTATATATATGGGCCTGGTGTGGTATACTTTGGGAGGCTGAGGCAGGAGGATCACTTGAGGCCAGGTGTTCGAGATCAGACTGGGCTGTTGTTTAGTAAGACCCATCTCTACAAAAATTAAAAAATTGAGCTAGGCATAATGGTGTGCCCCTGTAATCCTAGCTACCTCAGGAGGCTGAGGGAGGAGGATTACTTGAGTCCAGCAGTTCAAAGTTTCAGTGAGCTATGATTCATGCCACTGCACTTCAGCCTGGGCAACAGAGTGAGACCCCATCTCTAGAAAAATAATAATCATAATTATGTATATATGTATGTGTATAGAAAAATATCTAGGCTGGGCATAGTGGCTCGCATCTGTAATCCCAGCACTCTGGGAGGCCAAGATGGGAAGACTGCTTGAGCCCAGAAGTTTGAGACCAGCCTGGACAACATGGCAAGACCCCATCTCTACAAAAAATAAAAAAATTAGCTGGGCCTGGTAGCACATACTTGGGGCCCCAGCTACTCAGGCGGCTGAGGTGGGAGGATTTTCTTTTTTTTTTTTTTTTTTGGAGACACAGTCTAGCTCTGTCACCCAGCCTGGTGTGGTGGTGCAACCTCTGCCTCCCAGGTTCAAGCGATTCTCCTGCCTCAGCCTCCCGAGTAGCTGGGACTACAGGCGCATGCCACCATGCGCAGCTAATTTTTGTATTTTTAGTAGAGACAGGGTTTCAACATATTGGTGAGCCTGGTCTTGAACTCCTGACCTTGTGATCCATCCACCTTGGCCTCCCAAAATGCTGGGATTACAGGTATGAGCCTCCATGCCCGGCCAGTGGGAGGACTGTTTAAGCTCAGGAGACTGAGGCTGCGATGAGCCATGATTGGGCAATTGCACCCCAGCCTAGGCAGCAGAGCGAGACTCTATTTCAAAAAAAAAAAAAAAGAAAGAAAAGAAAAAGAAAAATATCTAGAATAAAGCAGTGCTTTCATAGATTAATGCTTAAAATAAGCCTAAATTTAAGTTTCAAAAAGTAAATGTAAATAGGTGAAATTCTTCTATTCCGTTTTTTAATCAAAGTAGTGGTTGCCCTTGGTATGGGAGTAGGAGACATTAGGGGGGCTCCTGAGGTACTGGAAATGTTTATTTCCTCAGCTGAGTGTGGGCTGCACGCATATATTTAGTTTATAAACATTTAGCAAGCTTTATTATAATGAGTGAGCTTTTCTGTATTATAAAATAGTTCTACAAAAGTGGATGTACTGAATTGTTAAAAAAAAGTGGTGTGTGCATATATATTCCACTTTGTGTGTATATATATATGTGCGTGCATGTGTTTATGTACATGTACACACACACAATGGAATATTATTCAGCCCTAAAAAGAAAATCCTGTTGCATGCTACAACACAGATGAAACTTGAAGACAGTATACTAACTGAAATAAGCCAGTCACAAAAAGATGGATACTGTATGATACCAACTTATATAACGAATCTAAAGCAACCAAATTTCACAAAAACAGAAAGTAGAATGGTGGATAGCAGGGGCTGGGGTAAGCGGCAAATGAGGAGTTATGGAGTTGGCATGGAGTTTCAGATTGGCAAGATGAAAAAGTTCAGGGGATCTGCTTCATAACAATGTGAATATGCTTAATACTGCTGAATTGTACACTTAAAAATGGTTAAGATGGACTGGGTATGTTGGCTCATGCCTGTCATCTCAGCACTTTGGGAGGCAGAGGTGGACGGATAACCTGTGGTTGGGAGTTTGAGACTAGCCTGACCAACATGAAGAAACTCCATCTCTATTAAAAATACAAAATTAGCCAGGTGTGGTAGCACCTGCCTATAATCCCAGCTACTCTGGAGGCTGAGGCAAGAGAAGCGCTTGAACCTGGGAAACAGAGGTTGCAGTGAGCCAAGATCGCACCATTGCACTTGAGCCTGGGCAACAAGAGTGAAACTCCATCTCAAAAAAAAAAAAAAATATATATATATATAATATATATTATATATTATATAACATATTATATATGTTAATATATATCATATATGTGGTTTATATATATTATGTAATATATATGGTTAAGATATATACTATATATTATATAACATATATATGGTTAAGATGGTAAATTTTTGTTTTTTTTTTTTTAACCACACACAAAAAGAATGTAACTAAAGAAAAACAGTAAATAAATGGCAGGACATAGATCTGAAGAGGATCTTGAGGATGATACACGAAAGGTCAATTTGGGGTGTACCTGCTCAAACTTCTTCATTGTACTGATGGCCACAAATTAACTGCCTGACCTTGACCTTGCCTGACTTTGTTCCTACCCTGTTCCTTTACTTGTCCCTTCTCCTAATCCAAGTCCTCAACTCCAGCAGGATACGCAGACCTCATCTCTAGCATCGTCTCACAGGCTGCTTCCCCTAACAAGAATGTTCTCCCTTCAGACACCCCTGCCAAATCCTACCTCATCTATGGGAGCTGCCATCCCTACTTGGCTGTTTTCATCCCTCCTCTTAGCCCTTCACGATATGCTGCCTTGTAACTAAATTGTAAGCCCCTGAAAGAGGCAGATCCTACAGCACTGGATAATTCTAGCCATTGGGCAAGGCACTTTTTGGAGCCTCACTTTCTCAAGCCTATAGAAAATGTGGAGGCAGCTATAACCAGGGTTTCTTTTTTCTTTTCTTTTTTTTTTTTTGAGACAGAGTTCCACTCTTGTTGCCCAGGCTGGAGTGCAATGGCTCGATCTTGGCTCACTGCAACCTCCACCTCCCGGGTTAAAGCAATTCTTCTGTCTCAGCCTCCTGAGTAGCTGGGATTACAGGCACGAATCACCATGCCTGGCTAATTTTTGTAGTTTTAGTAGAGACGGGATTTCATCGTATTGGTCAGGCTGGTCTTGAACTCCTGACCTCAGGTTATCCACCTGCCTCAGCCTCCCAAACTGCTGGGATTACAGGCGTGAGCCACTGCGCCCAGCTTTGACCAGGGCTTTTGAGTCAGATGGCCTCAACTGGTATCCCACCTCTTCCACGTACCAGTTGTGGGCTTTGAGCAAGTTTTACAGCCTCTTTGCTTCTCAGTTTCATCTGTATAATGGGGTTTATAACAAACCTATCTCAGTATGGCTGGAAAGATGAACCAAGATTCACGTCCAGTGCTTCCAAAGGCCCCTCGCATGTCAGTGCTAACCACTAGCCATTATTGGCATTATCCGGACAATGAAGAAGAGACTGGCAGCTTTCTCGTCTTGAAGAACAAGTGAAATGATAAAGCGGTATGATAGTGGAGAAAATGCGCCTAAGATTCAAGGGGATGGAGAAACAGGGCCAGAAAGGCGCGTCGGACAAGGTTCTCCGTGGAGGAGGATACTGGGAGTGGGCTGGGGGCTTCTGGAGAGGTGAAGGGGCATCCCCGGCCTCGCCGCGCGGTTTGGTCGCTTCCCCTGTCACGTTTCTTTGGAAACACGGTGCTTGTAAGAAGAGGACGCCCTCACCGGCCCTGAGCGAAATCAGGTGGGTAAGGGGCCTCTCGGTTCGGTTTCCGACAGGTTTTCGGGCAGGTCCTCGCGACGGGCCCGCTCCTCCTTCCTACCTCTGACAGCCAGCGGCGGGGCAGCCCTCGGCCGGCCGCCGGCCTCCGGCCTCCATCTCCCGGAGTGACCCGGGGGAGCGTTTCTGGGGTCTCCAGCGTGGCACGCGGTTCGTCACTGACACAGGTGAGGGGCTTCAAGGCCTGGGCTCCGGGGAACTTGACCCTCAACCCCGGCGGGAAGGCCTGCTTCGGCCCGCCGACCTGGGACCACGCCTTCGCCCTCGGTCGTACCTGACCTGCGGCGGCCACCGCCGTTCTTGCCTTTGGTCTGCAGCTCGGGTGGGGCGCCCACCGCCACCGCCTTGCCCTCCGCGCAGCCCATGACGCACAAGGCCCTGTGGGAACTGACGGGGCCGAAGGACGCCTGGCAGAGGCCGCGCGCCCCCTGCCGGCCGCGGGTCGGAGAACGCGGTGGGCGGGGCGCGCGGTGGGCGGGGGCGCGCGGTGGGCGGGGCGCGCGGTGACATCCCCGAAGTCATAGCCCAAGTATCTTCTTCAAGGTCATGAATTTTTTATTTAAACGGGAAAGAACAGTCGCTAAAGGTAAACTGGAAAATGCAGAAGTGGAAAGGAGAAAAGAGAAAGCACCACCCAAATTTTTATCTTTCGGCCAGGCACCGTGGTTTACGCCTGTTATCCCAGCACTTTGGGAAGCCCAGGTGGGAGGATCGATTGCTTGAGCCTGGGCCTGGGCAATGTAGGGAAACCGTTTCTAAAAAAATAATTTAAAAAGATTTATCCTTCACAGAAACTACCTTCGCTGTGTTTACTATTTCTTTCCAGTTTTTCCCCTCTATGCATAGTTTTACATTCAGCATTTCACTTAATACTAGTATTTTCCATACTATCACATAGTCTTCTAAGCTTCCCAGATAGCCAGCTGGCTTCCACTCTCGCTTCAGTCTTTGTCTCTTCCACTGTAGACCGTAGATGAAGCATACACTGAACATCGTAGTTTTTAAAAAATATGTATACTTTATTTTTTAGAGCAGTCTTGAGGTTCACAGCAAAAAGACCATTCTATTTGAAACAGAAACCTGGTCACTCCACCCTCAACTACCCCCACCCTTTACCTTACTCTATTTTGTTTTTACGAGCACTGAGAGCCTTCTAACTTACCTTACATTCTCTGTCATCTGCTCCCACTCCGTCTGCCAGCCTCCTCACCAGACCATGCCCATGTAAACCCTGTCAAAATAGCACATTTGCATTGTTTTTCTTGTATACTCAAATGCCCTTGGCCATCAGCTTGGGCCAGGTGGCCTGCCCCACCTCCTTGAACAGTGCCTGAGCCATTATAGGAATTCAGTATTGAAGGAAAGCAGGGGAGAATCGGGGAAACATTAATTTGAATAATAATAATATAATAGTACAGCCAATAGAGCTACTGGTTGATTACGTATTCTATTATCAGAAGTTTAGTTTGTTTTTTATTTTTAAAAATTATGAATAAGGCTGCAGGGAGCATCTTTGTGTTTATAGTTTTAAGGCTGTCATTACAACGTTGCCAAAACTGCTTTTCTGGAACTGCGGTTCCCGCGTGTACTCCTACTAGTGCTGAATGAGAGTGATTTTTTTACACCAAACCACACTGTGGCACATCCAATGCAGAGTCACTTTTCTCAATCAGTGTGGTGCTCTGTTTTTCCTTCTTTCAATTAACTAACATATGGTAAGCATCTAACATATGCTCTGCTTTGTTCTACGGTTACAAGGTGACTAACTCAAATTCCCTGGTCTCAAAGAACTTCCAACCCAGCTGAGACTTACTCAACTTGTCTGGTCACGAGATGGGTGGCAATGGTGTGGGCCCTTTGTTTTGATTTGGGTTTGTGGACAAGGTTATATCCTGCTTCTCTGGAGAGCAGCCTGGAGTCAAAATGTTCTTGGAAACCACTGGGTGTTTATTTGCTTAAATACAGAAAACAAATAAAACTGAACCAAAGCCTTTTAATAATAGACATTGCACAAAGCTAAAGTAAATCTTTTTTTTATGAGATGCAGTTTTGCTCTTGTTGCCCAGGCTGGAGTGCCGTGGTGCAATCTTGGCTCACTGCAACCTCCACCTCCCAGGTTCAAGCAATTCTCCTACCTAAGCCTCCCAAGTAGCTGGGATTACAGGCATGAGCCTCCATGCCTGGCTAAAATTTTGTATTCAGTAGACACGGGGTTTCACCATGTTGACCAGGCTGGTCTCAAACTCCTGACCTCAGGTGATCCACCCCCCTCAGCTTCTCAAAGTGCTGGGATTACAAGCGTGAGCCACTGTGCCCAGCCCTAAAGTAAATCTTAATAACAACTTCATTCAAGTGTTTGGTGTCTGTAGTAACGAGTGCAACTAAGCCAGGATCCTTTAAAAGCAAAGTTCCCTCCCTCTGCAAGCCAGGTCTACAATACCTTTATTCCACTGGAATGTTTCAGAGATTTTGTTTTTGTTTTTTAAATGCTATTTGATTTATGTTAAAATTGCCATTTTATCATCAAAATTCCAGCTGTGACTGTCATGTCTTTTTCTCTATTTAGTACATATATTTAACTACAATGATGGCTTTCTCATTTTTTAAAATATCTAGGCAAAACTATCTGAGAGTCATGTACCTACCTGTGTCATCCTATTATATGCATAATAGCCAACAATTTGTTGGGTACTTGAGATAAGCCCGGCATCCTGCTAAGTCCTTTACTGGCGTAAAAGTATGCTCATCTTATGTTATTCTTGCAAGAGCCATATTTAGCAGGGTCTCTTATTATTCCTATTTTACAGAGGAGAATCCTGATGCTCAGGGGGTTAATTGCACAGGATTACATAGCTTGATATGGAAATCCAGGTTTCCTGATTTCCAAGAAGCTGCTCTCGAACACTAACCCCTCTTATTACTATGACTTTGTAGTCCACTAATTCCAATACATGAAGAGAATGTTTCCCTGGGAAATTTGTTTTGAGCTTTAATTTAATTATACATGATTTGTTTAAAGAGCATCAAAAGGGAATGAAGGTCAGAAGTTCAAGACCAGCCTGACCAACATAGATAAACCCTATCTCTACTAAAAATACAAAATTAGCTGAGTGTGGTGGTATATGCCTGTAATCCTAGCTCCTCAGGAGGCTGAGGCAGGAGAATAATTAGCTGGGTGTGATGGCATGCACCTGTAATCCCAGCTACTCGGGAAGCTGAGACAGAAGAATCACTTGAACCTAACAGGCAGAGGTTTCAGTGAGCCGAGATTGTGCCATTGCACTCCAGCCTGGGCAACAAGAGTGAAACTCTTTTCTTTTTTTTTTTAAGGCGGAGTCTTGCTCTGTCGCCCAGGCTGGAGTGCAGTGACATGGTCTCGGCTCACTGCAACCTCTGCCTGTTAGGTTCAAGCGATTCTTCTGTCTCAGCCTCCCGAGTAGCTGGGATTACAGGTGCATGCCATCACACCCAGCTAATTATTTTATTTTTTTGGTAGAGACGGGGTTTCACCATGGGCTAGTCTCGAACTCCTGACCTCAGGTGATCCATCCACCTCAGCCTCCCAAAGTGCTGGGATTATAGGTGTGAGCCGCCTCACCTAGGGGAGGGCATCTCTATTCTACCCAATAATAATTAATTCCCGGTGCTCATCTTACTTGCCCTGTCCATGATATATGACCCAGGTTTCATAATCTTCTCCTTAGAATGATTGGCTTTCAGGGTACCATGCTAAGCTAGACTTTCTCTTATTGTGCTGGATGCCGCTCCTCAGTCTCCTTTGCTGGTTCCTCCTCAATTTTCCTGGCATTTAAAATTGAAAGGCTAAAGCTCCATCCTCGAACTTCTCCCCTTCTCTCTCTCTTGTAATCTGCATTTGCTCCTCTGGTAATCTTTAGTCTTAAAGCTTAAATGCCATCTACCTGCTGACAACTCCTAAACATATCTCCTGCCCCAGCCACTTCCATGAACTCCAGGCTCACACATTCAGCTGGTACCTGGCATCTCCACTTGAGTGTCTAATAAACATCTCAAGCCTAAAATGTCCAAGCAGACTGTCCCCTCCCCAGACCTACTCCTCCCACGGTCTTCCCCATCTCAGAAAATGACAACTCCCTTCTTCTAGTTGCTCAAGCCAAAAACCTTGCCATCATCGTTGACTCTCTCATACTCCACCTTCAACGGGCCAGAAAATCCTGTGCACTCTACCTTCAAATAATATTTTAAAATGAATAAATGCCTCTACATCCAGCTTATAGGAAAAAGAGGATAAAGGAACAAGTTAAACAACACTATGAGGATGTAAGCGGCAAAATCCAGAATCTGCCAGTTTCATCAACAATTACAGTAATTGCAAGGGAAGAAAAGAAGGAAGTAGAAACTTATCGGTGAAGAGAGACTTAGGATATATGAAGTATCCAGAGTAGTCAAATTCACAAAGAAAGTAGAATAGTGGTTGCCAGGGGTATGAGGGAGGGGGAAATTAGGAGTTTAATTTAATGGGTACAGAGTTTTAATTTGAGAAGATGGGAAAAGTTCTGGAGATTGATGGTGTGATGGTTGCCCACAGTGTGAATGTGCCCACAGATCTGTCACTTTAAAATGCTTAAAATGGTCAATTTCTCATGTATATTTTACTACAATATAAAGAGGTGGAGAGAGAGACAGGAGACACATCAACCAAATGCAGTGGACTTTGGGTTCTGATTTCAAAAAAATCAACAAATTACTTGTGAAAAAAATTGTACATTTATGTATGAAAACATTTCGAATATGGACTGGATACTTAAGATTTTTTTTTCTTTGAAATGGAGTTTCACTCTTGTTGCCCAGGCTGGAGTGCAATGGTGCAATCTTGGCTCACTACAACCTCTGCCTCCCGGGTTCAAGCAATTCTCCTGCCCCAGCCTCCATGCCCAGCTAATTTTGTATTTTTAGTAGCAATGGGGTTTCTCCATGTTGGTCAGGCTGGTTTTGAACTTCTGACCTCAGGTGATCTGCCAGCCTTGGCCTCCCAAAGTGCTAGGATTACAGGCATGAGCCACTACATGGCCTTAAGATTGTTAATGTTTTATTTGTGATTCTATTTTTGTAGTAACTTTTTGTTTGTTTGTTTTGTTTTTTTGAGACGGAGTCTCACTCTGTTGCCAGGCTGGAGTAAAGTGTTGTGATCTCAGCTCACTGCAACCTCCACCTCCCAGGTTCAAGTGATTCTTCTGCCTCAGCCTCCCCAGTAGCTGGGACTACAGGCATGTGCCATCACGCCCAGCTAATTTTTGTATTTTTAGTAGAAATGGGGTTTCATCATGTTGGCCAGGATGGTCTCCATCTCTTGATCTCATTATCTGCCCACCTTGGCCTCCCAGAGTGCTGGGATTACAGGTGTAAGCCACCATGTCCAGCTTGTAGTAACATTTTTTTTAAAGAGATGCATCCTGAAATAGTCACAACCGAAATTATTATTATTACTTTTTTTTTCTTTTTTTGAGATAGGGTCTCACTCTGTCACCTAGGCTGGAGTGCAGTGGTGCGATCTCGGTTCACTGCAACCTCTGCCTACTGGGTTCAAAGCGATTCTCCTGCCCCAGCCTCCTGAGTAGCTGAGATTACAGTTGCACAGCCACCACACTCAGCTAATTTTTGTATTTTTAATGGAGACGGGGTTTCACCATGTTGGCCAGGCTGGTCTTGAACTCCTAACCTCAAGTGATTGCCCGCCTTGGCCTCCCAAAGGGCTAGGGTTACAGGTGTGAGCCACTACACCTGGCCACAACTGAATTATTATATATCTGGGATTAAAAAAAAATAATCTAATAAGCCAGGAGCAAGACTGTCAAAAACAAAAGAGAAAGAAAAAAAGAAAGAAAGAAAGGAAAAGAAAAGAAAAAAATAATCTAATATTCTAATATATTGGGTGGAAGGAAGGAAGGATAAAATAAGATTGGCCAAATGTCAGTTGTTGAAATTGGCTGCTAGGTACACGAGGATTCATTCCACTTTTTCTCTGATTTATATGTTTGACATTTTCCATACTAAGTTTTAAAAAGATATCTAAAACCTGATCACTTCTCAGCATCTTTGCTGCTACTGTCACCCATCACCTGCCTATTGCAACAGTCTCCTATGGTCTCCCTGTTTCTGCCCTGTCCCCTGTCCCCCACTTTCTCCCCTCTCCCTTCCTGCTACTGTAGTAGGCCAACCAGAGGGATCCTGTTAAGATTATGTCATTCCTCTGCTTAGAAATTTCCATGGCTCTCAATGCCCTTAAAGCGAAACCAGTGGCCTAAAATGCCCTAATAAGAGGCATTGCAAGCCCGCCCCTCTGCGACCTCCTTTCCGCTTGTTCCTCCGTGCTCACCCTCTTCCAGCCACAGTGCACTCCTTTCTTCTTTAAGACCCAATGAACACACTCCCATCTCAAGCTTTTGCACTGGCTGTTCCTTCCGCCGGAACTGCTCTTCCCTCACATGTCCACATGGGTCACCTCTTGCCCTCTTCAGATCTGAACTCAAAATGCATCTTCTCAATCAAGATTTCCCTGGCCACTCATTCTAAACTTGTAAGTCCCCCTGGCTCTGCTGTTGACCTCAATGCCCCTCATCCCTCTTCCAGGCTTTAATTTTCTCCTTAGAAAGTATCACCTTCTATATAATGCAAAATGGTAGTAATAACATAACAACATAAAGTAATCTGTAATATAGCATGATCATTTGATATGCTATGCTGTAGACATTTTACATAACCATGTTGGTTATTATCTGCCCTCCTCAAAATAATGGACACTCATCAGGGCAGGAACTTCTGTCTGTTATATTTACTGCTGTATCCTCAGCACCCAGAACAGCATCTGACACCAGCAGGCAATCACTAAATATTTGCTGAAGGAGGCAAGAAGGAACATCAGTGCAATTTACAAGCTGATGATCTTGGGACACCATTCATTCACTCAAAAATTACTTGTGGGCTGGGAACATTGGCTCATGACTGTAATCCAGCACTTTAAGGGGCTGAGGTGGGAGGGCCACTTGAGCCTAGGCATTCAAGACCAGCTTAGGCAACATAATAAGACTCTGTCTCTACAAAACAACTTTTAAAAAAATTAATTGGGCATGGTGGTGCCCACCTGTAGTTTCAGCTACTACTTGGGAGGCTGAGGTGTGAGTATCACTTGAGCCTGGGATTTTAAAGCTGCAGTGAACCATGATCACACCCCTATACTCCAGCCTGGGTGACAAAGTGAGATCCTGTCTCTCGGAAAAAAAAAAAGAAATTACTTATGGAGCCCTTGCTGTGTGCAGAGCACTATTTTGGTTGCCACAAGATCATAATTTATAGAACTCACCACCCTCCTTCCACCTCTACCATAATTTTCAGAATGAGATGATTGATGGAAAAGCCACTGTCAGATCATATTCAGAACATCCCATTTGAAATACACCATCAGGCCAGGTGCAGTGGCTCACACCTGTAATCCTAGCACTTTGGGAGGCCGAGGTGGGTGGATCACAAGGTCAGGAGTTCGAGACTAGCCTGGCCAACATGGTGAAACCCCGTCTCTACAAAAAATACAAAAATTAGCTAGGTGTGGTGGCCGACATGTGTAATCCCAGCTACTTGGGAGGCTGAGGCAGGAGAATTGCTGGAACCTAGAGGTGGAAGTTGTAGTGAGCCAAAATTGTGCCATCGCACTCCAGCCTGGGCTGTCGACAGCAAGACTCAGTCTCAAAAACATAAATAAGTATTTTTTTATTTTTTTGAGATGGAGTCTCACTCTGTCACCCAGTCTGGAGTGCAATGGTGCGGTCTCTGCTCAGTGCAACTTCTGCCTCCTGGGTTCAGGCGATTCTCTTGCCTCAGCCTCTCGAGTAGCTAGGACTACAGGTGTGTGCCACCACACCTGGCTAATTTTTTGTATTTTTAGTAAAGATGGGGTTTCACTATGTTGGCCAGGCTGGTCATTTTGAACTCTTGACCTCGTGATCCCCCCACCTCAGCCTCCCAAAGTGCTGGGATTACAGGTGCGAGCCACTGCGCCCAGCCTATTATTTATTCATTTATTTATTGAGATGGAGTCTCACTCTGTCACCCAGGCTGGAGTGCAGTGGCATGATCTTGGCTCACTGCAACCTCTGCCTTCTGGGTTCAAGTGATTCTCCTGCCTCAGCCTTCTGAGTAGCTGAGACTACAGGCACGTGCCGCCACGCTGGCTGGCCTAATTTTTGTACTTTTAGCAGAGACAGGGTTTTACCATGTTGGTCAGGCTGGTCTTGAACTCCTGACCTAAAGTGATCCACCTGCCTCAGCCTCCCAAAGTGCTGGGATTACAGGTGTGAGCCACCCAGCCTGGCCAAAATAAATAAATAAAAATAAAATAAACGAAACCATCAGTCCATCTCAGAGGACCTCTACACAGTTGGAGTTCACCAACAAGACTTTAAGTCACAGCAAAATTAGGTTCCATGATTACTTGGTTAATATCTAAGTGCTGGCAATCCAGATACAGTGCATATCTGAAATGCGTTTGAGGAGTATTCCATTCTAGTTAACTCTGTTGGCCTTACGTGGACTTTCCTCCCCCTGCCTGCTCCTGGTACCATCATCCATGGTTACAGTTATCCCTAGCCAGCCAAGTTCTGCTCATTCTACCTCCTGAATATCTCTCTAATCCCTCTGCTGCTCCCAGCCCTACAGCCAGTGTCTTAGTCTCCCCACCCCTCATTCCTCACACCCCACTTGATGATAGTCCTAGAACCAGTGTCTTCTCTACCTTCGGTCTTGTCCCCATCACATCCTTCCTCTGTGTGGCTGCCCGCAAGTCCTTCTGTCACATCCCTGCCTCATGTGGCTCCCAAAACTTGCATCCATTCAGCACACACCCTCAACACCTGTTCCAAGCCAATAAGTCACTGTGGGAGGAGCCAGGACTTCAAAGGAGAATAAAACAAAACAAGCTTCCTGCCATCTCAGTGGGGTTGGAAGAGAGGAGAGACAAACAAGCCAACATGCGGACTCCTGAGCACGACATAGGAGTTGGCCCTTCATCAGTCTGCATCTCTTGCTGCTTTCCCCAAATCAAAGTGTCCCATGAAGACACATCACCTGTGGGCCACCCTTCTTGGACTGATTTATCTCTACCCCTCTTTCAGCAATGGGCTTGCTGGGCCAGGTGCTTCCAGAACATTCTGGTGTCCTATCATTGCATTTGGACTGCATGGTATTTATTCCTCAGAGCAGCTGCAGAATATCTCTTATAGAGAACTTCAAAGGGCAGAGACTGGATAGGCAAAGAACTCGAAGCTGGGTTGACCAAGTACTTCACATGAGATTGTGAAAACTCTATCAAAGAATAGGTGTGGCTGGGAGGCTGGGAGGAGGGAACAATTAAAGTTCCCCCAAGCTACCCTATGACACCACCACTGTTTTACCTACAAGATTGTGAACTTGTTAAGGCCAGCCTGTGTCTAATTCACCTTGCATCCCTGGGACCCAGCTAAATGCCTGAGAGAATTATGTATACAACCTACAGCAAAACATCAATCACCAATTATGTATTTAAAATCATTCTAGGCCAGGCATGGTGGCACATGCCTGTAATCCCAGCACTTTGGGAAGCCAAGGCAGGCAGATCACCTGAGGTCAGGAGTTCAAGACCAGCCTGGCCAACGTGGTGAAACCCCGTCTCTATTAAAAATACAAAAAAATTAGCCAGGTATAGTGATATGCACCTGTAATCCCATCTATTGGGAAGGCTGAGACAGGAGAATCGCTTGAACCTGGGAGGTGGAGGTTGCAGTGAGCCCAAATCATACTACTGCATTCCAGCCTGGGGGACAGAGCAAGGCTCTGTCTGAAAAGAAAAGAAAAGAAAAGAAAAAGAAAAAAAGGAAAGGAAAGGAAAGGAAAGGAAAGGAAAGGAAAGGAAAAACACTCTAATTATTTGAGCTTTCTGGTTGTTTGAATTTTGCACTGAAATTTAGACTTTAAGTCCATTTCCCTAGATCTAATTTCCCTAATATTCAACTTTTTTTCTTGAATCACACACAAACTGTGTTTCACTTTAAAAGTGATTATAATATTAAGTCACCTATTTGTAGGACCATCTGTGGTCTAGTCACCTAAAACAACCAAATGCGCAGACAACATAAAGATGAAATGAATGTTGGTTTCTTTTATTGTAGTTGTGATGGATGGGAAGGTGGACTCCAAACCACCCGTGGTGGGTCACTGGAAGAGGAACCTGAAGGGTTTGCTGCACCTAATGCAGTCCAGTCAGGATCAGTCTGCACCTCAAAAGGTGCCTATCCCAGTGCCACTGAAATCCTAGGCAAGCAGAGTGAGCAGAGTGGGAAGCCAGGCTTTTTAAAATTTAATTTAATTTAATTTTTTTTTTGAGATAGAGTCTTGCTCTATCACCCAGGCTGGAGTGCAGTGGCACGATCTTGGCTCACTGCAACCTCTGCCTCCTGGGTTCCAGTGATTCTCTGCCTCAGCCTCTCGAGTAGCTGGGATTACAGGCACCTGCCACCACGCCTGGCTAATTTTTGTATTTTTAGTAGAGATGGGGTTTCATCTTCTTGGCCAGGCTGGTCTTGAACTCCTGACCTGGTGATCCACCTGCCTTGGCCTTCCAAAGTGTTGGGATTACAGGGGTGAGCTGTACCCAGCATTTTTTTTTTTTTTGAGACCAAGTCTCACTCTGTCGCCCAGGCTGGAGTACAGTGGCAGCATCTCAGCTCACTGCAACATCTGCCTCCTAGGTTCAAGTGATTCTCCTGCTTTTATGCTCACAAACTATAAAGCCTAGAGGAGATGGATAAATTCCTGGAAATATAAAACCCTCCTAAATTAAACCAGGAAGAAATAGAAACTCTGAACAGACCAATAACAAGAAGCAAGGTTGAAATGGTAATTTAAAAAACTGCCAACAAAAAAAAGTCCAGGACCAGATAAATTCACAGCTGAATTCTATCAGACATTCAAAGAAGAATTGGTACCAATCCTATTGAAACGATTCCAAAAGATAGAGAAAGAGGGAATCCTTTCTAAATTATTCTATAAAGTCAGTATCACCCTAATACCAAAACCAGGAAAATGTATAACAAAAAAAGAAAACTACAGACCAATATCCTTGATGAACATAGATGCAAAAATCCTTAACAAAATACTAGCTAACTGAATCCAAAAGCCTATCAAAAAGATAATCTACCATGATTAAGTGGGTTTCACACCAGGGATGCAGGGATGGTTTAACATCCACAGACAATAAACGTGATATACCACATAAACAGAATTAAAACAAAAATTACATGATCATCTTAATAAATGCAGAAAAAGTATTTGACAAAATCCAGTATTGCTTTATGATTAAAACCCTCAACAAAATCGGCATAGAAGGGACATACCTGAAGGTAATAAAAGCCATCTATGACAAACCCACAGCCAACATTATACTGAACAGGAAAAGGTTTAAAGCATTCCCCTGAGAAATGGGACAAGACAAGGATGCCCACTGTCACCACTTCTATTCAGCATAGTACTGGAAGCCCTAGCCAGAGCCATCAGACAAGAGAAAGAAATAAAGGGCATTCAAATGTGTAAAGAGGAAGTCAAACTGTTGCTGCTCATCGATGATATGATCATATGCCTAGAAAACCCTAAAGACTCATCCAAAAACCTCCTAGATCTGATAAATGAATTCAGTAAAGTTTCAGGATACAAAATTAACGTACACAAACCAGTGGCACTGCTATACACCAACAGCGACCAAGCTGAGAATCAAATCAATAACTCAATCCCTTTTATAATAGCTTCAAATCATAAAATACTTAGGAATATATTTAACCAAGGAGATGAATACTTTTACACTGCTGGTGGGAATGTAAACTAGTACAACCACTATGAAAAACAGTATGGAGACTCCTTAAAGAACTAAAAGTAATTTTACCATTTGATCCACCAATCCTACTACTGGGTAACTACCCAGAGGAAAAGAGGTCATTATATGCAAAAGACACTTGTACATACATTCCTTTCTTTCTTTCTTTTTTTTTTTTTTTTTTTTTTTTTCCGAGACGGAGTTTCGCTCTTGTTGTCCAGGCTGGAGTGCAATGTGCAATGGCACGATCTTGGCTCACCACAACCTCCACCTCCTGGATTCAACTGATTCTCTTGCCTTAGCCTCCTGATTAGCTGGGATTACAGGCATGCACCACCACACCCAGCTAATTTTGTATTTTTAATCGAGACGGGGTTTTTCCATGTTGGTCAGGCTAGTCTTGCTCTCCCGACCTCAGGTGGTCCACCTGCTTTGGCTTCCCAAAGTGCTGGGCTTACAGGCATGAGCCATCGCACCTGGCCCATATATGTTTATAGCAGCATAATTTACAATTGCAAAAATATTGCAACCAGCCCAAATGCCTGTCAATCAACAAGTGGATAAAGAAAATCTCACACACACACACACACACACACACACACACACACACCCCCCATGGAATACTACTCAGCCATAAAAAGGAATGAAATAATGGCATTCACCTGGATGGAGTTGGAGACCATTATTCTAAGTGAAGTAATAACTCAGGAATGGAAAACCAAACATCATATGTTCTCACTTATAAGTGAGAGCTAAGCTATGAGGACACAAAGGCATAAGAATGATACAACTGACTTTGGAGACTTGGGAAAAGGGTGGGAGTGGGATGAGGGATACAAGACTACACATTGGGTACAGTGCACACTGCTCGAGTATTGGGTGCACCAAAATCTCAGAAATCACCACTGAAGAACTTATCCATGTAACCAAACACTACCTGTTTCCCAAAAACATATTTTTTTAAAAAAGATTATCACCACTGATACCCCATAACTCAAAACTAAAGCTGTGATAATCCCTGGAGCCACAGAGAAGTGAAAAACTAAGCAGAAGGTAGGAGAAACAGATTTCTTTCTCTGTGATGCCCATTTCTGCAAACTGCAAGGCAGCATGCAGAAAAATTCTTGTGGACTCAAAGCTTCTACACTGGAAAAACTGAGATCGCAGTGGACAGTCCACTTCCCCATCATCTTGGGTTCCTGTGCACAAAAGCCATTCCTGCCTCAAGCCAGGGGACGCATTGCAAGTTCCTTTATAGAGAAGGATCCTTGAGGGCAGCTGGAGACACAGTGAAAGGGGGGCTAGCAGCCCCTGTGTGTGAAACGGGGGCTGGTCTCCATTCAGACAAACCAGATACTGAATCAGAGAGGCATTGCAGAAGCACAATGCTGTGGGTGTGAGCCATAGGTTCACTGGGCATGAACCTCTAGTCACAATCCCCAAACAGCTGGGGCATTCTCTCTGGGACTCTCTCCCTGAATTCAGGACAGGCAGCACTTCAAACTTTCATGAGAACAGCAGCAAAGGTAGGCTTATGGTGCCATCTAGTGCCAAAAAAAGAGGCAGTGATCTAGGCTAAGGGAATCAACAGGCAGACTGCATAAAATCTCTATGCTAGAAACACCAAACCAACCCAGACAGCAAAATAAACAATCTATTATTGCAAAGACATAGACATATGTCCATAAAAACAACAGCAAACAGGGAACCATGACCTCTCAAATGGGCAAAGCAAGAAATAACCAGTGATTAACCCCAACAAGATGGCAGTATGTGAACTCTCAGATCAGGAATTCAAAAGAGCAATCTTGAGAAAACTCAGCAAACTCCAAGATAACACAGAGAAACAATTTAGAAATTTATCAGATAAATTTAACAAAGATATTTAAATGATAAAAAAAAAATCAAACAGAAATCCTGGAACTGAGACATACATTTGCTGAACTGAAAAATGCACCAGAGTCTCAACAGCAGAATTGATTAATGAAGAAGAAGGAATAAGTGAGCTTTGAAATACACAGTCATAGATGAAGAAAGAAGTAAAAGGTAAAGAAAAACTACAGGATCTAGACAATAACCTCAAAAGAGTAAATCTAAGTGTCATTGTCTTCAAGAAGGAGTTGAGAAAGAGCAAGAGATAGAAAGCTCCCATAAAATAATAACAAAAAACTTTCCAAGCTTAGAGAAATATATGAATATCCATATTCAGGAAGGTCAAAGATGAACAAACAGATTCAACCCAAATAAGACTGCTCCAAGGCCTTTAATAATCAAACTCTCAAAAGTCACAGACAGAGAGTGGATCCAAAAAGTAGCAAGAGAAAGAAGGAAATAACATATAAAGAAGCTTTAATTTGTCTGGCAACAGACTTCTCAGCAGAAACCATACCAGCCAGGAAAGACTGAGATGACATATTCAAAGTGCTAAAGGAGAGGGGGAAAAACAACAACCAAAAAACCCTGCCAACCAAGAATGTGATACCCAGCACAACTATCCTTCAAACGTGAAGGAAAGATAGACTTTTTTAGGCAAACAGAAGCTGAGGAAATTCTTCACCACCAGACCTGTGTTATAAGAAATGCTAAAAGGAGTCCTTCCATCTGAGAGAAAAGGATGCTAACATGCAACAAGAAAATCATCTGAAGATATTATGTTGGTGCAAAAGTAATCATGGTTTTTGCCATTACTTTCAATGGCAAAAACTGCAATTAATTTTGCATCAACCTAATATAAAACTCACTGGTAAAATTAAGTATGCAGACAAATTCAGGATATTGTAATGCTGTAATTGTGTTATATAAACCACTCATATTTCTAGTATGAAGACTAAAAGAAAAATATAACACAAATTATAAGAGTTTATTAAGAGCTAGGACATATAAAAATATATAAATTGAGGCAACAAAAAGTCAGAATGTGGAGGGGAGTTTTTGTTTTTGTTTGTTTGTTTGTTTCTTTTTCTTTCTTTTTTAGACAGAGTCTCACTCTGTTGCCAGGCTGGAATGCAGTGGCGCATTCTCGGCTTATTGCAACCTCTACCTCTAAGGTTCAAGAGATTCCCCTGCCTCAGTCTCCCAAGTAGCTGGGACTACAGGTGCACACCACCATGCCCAGCTAATTGTGTGTGTGTGTGTGTGTGTGTGTGTGTGTGTGTTTGTGTGTTTTAGTAGACACGGGGTTTCATCACGTTGGCCAGGATGGTCTCGATATCCTGACCTTGTGATCCACCCACCTCAGCCTCCCCAAGTGCTGTGATTATAGGCATGAGCCACCGCACCTGGCCTGGAGTTAAGGTTTAAAACTTTTTAAGGTTTTCTTTTTTGGTGACAGAATCTCAGTTAATCACCCAGGCTGGAGTGTAGTGGCGTGATCTCAGCTCACTGCAGCCTCGACTCCCTGGGCTCAAGTGATCCTCCCACCTCAACCCCCCAAGTAGCTAGGACTACAGGCATACACTACCATACACAGCTAATTTTTTTGTGGAGACACCATGTTGCCCAGGCTGGTCTTGAACTCCTGAGCTTAAGTGATCTGCCCACCTTGGCCTCCCAAAGTACTGGGATTACAGGTGTGAGCCACCACACCAGGCATTAAAGTACTTTTGTTTGTATTCTTTTCTTTTTTCTTTAAACTTTTTCTTTTTGATTTTTATAGGTACATTTTAGGTATATATTTATAGACACACATTAGATGTTCTGATATAGGTATGCAGTATATAATATCTCAGCATGGAAAATGGGGTATCCATACCCTCAAGCATTTATCTTTTATGTTACAAACAATCCAATTATACTCTTAGTTATTTTAAAATATACAATTAAGTTATTATTGACCATAGTCATCCTATTGTGCTACCAAATAGTAGGTCTTATTTATTCTTTCTTTTTTTTTTTTCTGAGACAGAGTCTCCCTCTGTCACCAGGCTGGAGTACAGTGGTGTGATCTCAGCTCACTACAACCTCCGACTTCCTGGTTCAAATGATTCTCCTGCCTCAGCCTCCTGAGTAGCTGGGATTACAGGCATGCGCCACCACACCCAGCTAATTTTTGTATTTTTAGGAGAGACGGGTTTCGCCATGTTGGTCAGGATAGTCTCGATCTCCTGACCTTGTGATCCACCTGCCTCGGCCTCCCAAAGTGCTGGGATTACAGGCGTGAGCCACCGCACCCGGCCTAGTCTTTCTATTTTTTAAACCAATTTACAATCCCCACCTCCCCTTCTTTTCTTTTTGATCAGAGTTAACTTGTCATCTGTTCAAAATAACTTGTTATAACTATTAGATGTTTTGGCAAGCCTCATGGTAACCCAAAGTATAAATCTATAATAAATACACTAAAAACAAAAAGCAAGGAACTAAAACATACTACTAGAGGAAATCACTTAACCACAAAGAGAGACACTAAGAGAGAAAGACAGGAGTTACAAACCAACCAGAAAACAAATAATAAAATGGCAGTAGTAAGTTCTTACCTATCAATAGTCACGTTGAATGCAAATGGACTAAATTATCTAATTTAAAGGCATAGAGTGGCTAAATAGATTAAAAAAAAAAACAAGACTATATGCTACCTACAATAAACTAAGTTTGTCAGTATGGTGTTGTGTACCTGTAGTCTCATTCACTTCTGATGCTGAGGTGGGAGGACTGCTTGAGCCCAGGAGTTTAAGACCAGCCTGGGAAACATAGCAAGACCCCATTTCAAATAAAAAGAAAGAAAGGAAAAAAGAGAGAATTGAGGGAAGGAAGGAAGGAAGGAAGGAAGGAAGGAAGGAAGGAAGGAAGGAGGGAGGGAGGGAGGGAGGGAGGGAGGGAGGGAGGGAGGGAGGAAGGGAGGAAGGGACCACTTTACCTATAAAGGCAACATAGACATAAAGTGAAGGCAGGGAAATAAATGAAATTGAGATTAACAGTCGATTCAAAAGATCAGTTAAACAAAAGATTGGTTTTTTTAAAACATAAACACAATTGACAAACCTTTATCTAGACTATGAAAAAGAGAGAAGGCCTGAATAAATAAAATCGGAAATGAAAAAGACATTACAACAGATACCACAGAAATACAAAGGATTATTAGAGACTGTGATGAACACCAACACATTGGAAAGTCTAGAAGAAATTAATAAATTATTGGACACATACAACTTACCCAGATTGAATTATGAAGAAGTAGAAAGCCTGAACAGACCAATAACAAGCAATAATATCAAAGCGGAAATCGCTCAGGATTGGATGGCTTTATTGCTGAATTACACCAAATATTTAAAGAAAAACTAATAGCAAGGCCAGGTGCAGTGGTTCACGCCTGTAATCCCAGCACTGTGGAAGGCCAAGGCGGGCAGATCACCTGAGGTCAGGAGTTCGGGACCAGCCTAGTTAATACTGTGAAACCTCATTTCTACTAAAAATACAAAAATTAGCCATGCATGGTGTAGTCTCAGCTACTCAGGAGGGTGAGGTGGGACGATCACCATGATTGTGCTACTGCACTCCAGCCTGGGCAACCGAGTGAGATTTGTCTCAAAAAAAAAAGCAAGTCATAAAAAAAGAGAACACTTCAAAAATTTATTACTTTGTATCTATATTTATGATAGTTAATTTAATGTGTCAACGTGGAGGGTGTTTTTAGATGAGATTAACATTTAAATTGGTATATTCTGAGTAAAGCAGATTGACCTTCAAAATGTGGGTAAGGCCTAAATAGAACAAAAAGATAAGCCTCCTCAAGCAAGAGGGGGTTTCCCAGCAGACTACTTTTGCCTTTTTGTTTGTTTATTTATTTATTTTGTGAGACAGGATCTTGCTCTTTTGCCCAGGCTGGAGTGCAGTGGGTTGATTATAGCTCACTGCAGCTTCAATCTCCCAGGCTTAAGTGATCTTCTCACCTCAGCCTCTCAAGTAGCTGGGACTACTGGTATGCACCATCACATCTGGCTAATTTTTAAATTATTTGTAGAGACAGGGTCTCCCTGTGCTACTCAGGCTGGTCTTCAACTTCTGGGCTCAGGCAAACCTCCCACCCCAGCCTCCGAAAGTGCTGGGATTATAGGTATGAGCTACTGTGCCCGGCCTAGATTGCCTTTGGACTTCATCTGCCAAAGGCTCTCCTAGGTCTCCACCTGCTAACCCACACTGCAAATTTTGGACTTATCAGACGCCATAATCATGTAAGCCAATTCCTCATACATTCTTTACATCTTTTTATATCTATTTATCCGCATAGCCTATTGGCTCTGTTTCTCTGGAGAACTCTGACTAACATAACATTAAATATGAATGTGCATTCAAAGCCAATCTGGAAGATTGGTTGTAATTTTAGAAATGCTCAGTATGCCACCCTAGCATGTCACCCACCACCTATAAATCCTGTAGGCTAATTTATCCCAGCCCCTTTGTGGCACAATAGAATTGAGGCTGAAATGGCAGCATGGTATGTTACTTCATTTCCACAAGACTATAAGGAAGAAACAAAATAAACACCAGATTACTGATATGTTCCCACGTGCATACTAATGTTCATATATAATCAGGTTACTGAATAATACATTCTTGAAAGCATTCAGTTCTTCCTTAATTACCCTGTATTGCTGATTTTTTTTTTTAAAGCCACGTGTGGCTAGGTGCAGTGGCTCATGCCTGTAATTCCAACACTTTGGGACGCCGAGGTGAGCAGATCACCTGAGGTCAGGGGTTCAAGACCAGTCTGGCCAATATGATGAAACCACATCTCTACTGAAAATACAAAAACTAGCTGAGTGGTGCATGCCTGTAATCCCACCTACTCAGGAGGCTGAGGCAGGAGAATCGCTTGAACCTTGGAGGCAGAGGTTGCAGTGAGCCAAGATCATGCCTCTGCACTCCAGCCCAGGCGACAGAGCAAGACTCTGTCTAAAAAAAAAGACCTGTGCACGGCAGTATGGACATATGAATATGGTATAATATTTGTGTAAAAAAAAAGATAGGGGAGGCCGGGCGCAATGGTTCATGCCTGTAATCCCAGCACTTTGGGAGTCCAAGGCAGGTGGATCACCTGAGGTCAGGAGTTCCAGACTAGCTTGGCCAACATGGTGAAACTCTGTCTCTACCAAAATTAAAAATATATATATATAAAAGTAGCTGGGCATGGTGGCGGGTTTCTGTAATCCCAGCTACTCGGGAGGCTGAGGCAGGAGAATCGCTTGAACTTATGAGGTGGAGGTTGCAGTGAGCCAAGATTGCACCATTGCACTCCAACCTGGACAACAGGAGTGAAACTCTGTCTCAAAAAAAAAAAAAAAAAATAGGGGAAACTATATTGATATCTGCTTGCATATCCATGAAAATTTTTCTGGAAATTTACAAAAGCAACTGATGACACTGGTTGTCTCTAGGGAGGAGCACACTTGAATGGCAGGGGAAACAGGGTGGAAATTCTATTTTTTTTTTTTGGTCTATTCTTGTGTAACTTTTGCATTTTCAACCATTTTTATATTTTGAACCATAGTGTAGTATCTATTCAAAAAGAAATTTCAGAGGAAAACAAATAATGTTTGCTTTTATGTCCTCTAAACTTTTTGGGGCTGGGCATTTTAACTTAGGATACAACAAATAAGTCCCTGAAGAAAAATATTCAAGAAGTTTTACTTAGAGCCTACTGGGTACTGGGAACACAGCAGTGAACAAAACAAAGAAAATCCCTGCCCACATGAAACTTAAATTCTAACATAGAAAGACACTAAACAAAAAAACAAGTAATAATAAATAGGTCAAATATATTTTAAGTTAGACAGTAGTAAAAACTATAAATAAAAAGAATTGAGTGAGATTTAATAGTTAATTTAATGTATCAATATGGAAGGTGTTTTTAGATGAGATTAACATTTAAATTTGTGAATTTTGAGTGAAGCAGATTGACCTCCAAAATGAGAGTGGGTCTCATCCAGTCAGTTGAAGGCCTGAATAAAACAAAAAGATCTGAACAAAGATAGAACAAAAAAGAGATTTGAGATTGCTAATGGGGATTTGGGAGTTATAAAATTGGGTGTGATGAAGGGTTACAATTTTAACTAGATTATTAGAGCAGGCCTCATTGAGAAGGTGACATTTGAACCAACACTCACATTTGTAAAATTGAAGGTGAGTCTGAGTCTACTTTTTTTTTTTAATAATAATGTTTCACCATTCTGCTTCATTATATGAAATCATTGAATCCTACTGATACAGAACGACTGGGCTCCTGACTAAACCCCACCCTTAGGCCTGGAACCCCAGAGCCAAGTGAAAAGAGCTGACCCAGTTTTTCCGCCCAAATATGGCCTGCCACACCCCTATCTTGTGCCTGTAAAAAGACATCAGCTGGCAGAGCAAGGTAAGTGGTGAGCAGACAAGTTACTGAGCATCAGGGATACAAGCAGCTGAGCGTTGGAGACTGCAGGTAGACACTGCTATCTTCAGACGGTGCGGCTTCAGGGAAAGATCAGCTTTTTCCTGCACCATCCCCTTTCCAACTCCCCATTCCGCTGAGAGCCACATCCATCACCCAATACAATCTTCTGCATACACTACCCTTCAGTACATTCCTGTGACCTGATTCTTCCTGGATGCCGGACAAGAACCTGGTAGCAAGAGGGCAAGAGCTCGGAGGCTGCAGCGGACTCACACAGAGCCTGCTCCTGCCAGAGAGGAGCGACCAGCCGTTTCAGCGTTCATTCCCTCAGGTTCCTGCACTCACTTGCCTGCATGCTCTCTCGCCTGAGGAGAGGCCAGCGACAGGCTGAGTGAAATGAGCCACTCCAATTCCTGACCACAAAGGGAGTCAAGGTCAAGGGAACAATCCTGTCTTACTACTCCACATTGTTTTTCTAAACTATTTGTAGAAAGACTAGGAATATCAAATAGGTTGTAAAAGAGTTTATAGGTAATTGTTGAGTGCAGTGTTTTAAAATTAAATGTAGCAAGGAATGTCCCAGAATCATCCATTTCTCTGCAGCGGGTCTTTACTTTCAGTAGAACTGGTATCATTTAAGGGCACACTAGAACATTGAAAATCCCTCAGTCTCTCTTTCTAATCTACTTTCAGTGGCCCAAATTTCTTTAACAGAGGTTAATGTCTTTCAGTCCACAATAAGAGACAAGACAAAATGTAAAAACTCCTTTTGAATTTACTTCCTGTATAGGAGAATATTTCTGGCCAAGCATGGTGGCTCATGCCTGTGGCCCCAGCGCTTTGGGAGGCTGAAGTGAAAGGATTGCTTGAGGCCAGGGGTTCAAGACCAGCCTGAGCAACATAGTGAGACCTTGTCTCTACAAAAAAAAAAAAAAAAAAACCAAAAAAGTTAACCAGGTCTGGTGGCACACTCCAGCTTGGGCGACAGAGTGACACTCTATCTCAAAAAAAAAAAAGAAAAAAAGACGGGGAATACCTCTATCACCAAATCATCTGAAACCAGATTTATTTATTATTATTACTTTTTGAGATGGAGTCTTGCTCTATCACCAGGCTAGAGTGCAGTGGCACAATCTTGACTCACTGCAACCTCTGACTTCTTGGTTTAAGTGATTCTCCTGCTTCAGTCTCCCAAGAAGCTGGGATTACAGGCACATGCCACCACACCCAGCTAATTTTTGTACTTTTAGTAGAGACAGGGTTCACCATGTTGGCCAGGATGGTCTTAATCTCCTGACCTCATGATCTGCCTGCCTTGGCCTCCCAAAATGCTGGGATTACAGGCATGAACCACTGCTCCTAGCCAACCAGCGTCATTCTTCCTAGCTATGTCAACTTGGTTATTTTCTTTCCCCTTTTCTTTTTTTTTTTTTTTTTTTTTGAGATGGAGTCTTGCTCTGTCGTCCAGGATAGAGTGCAGTGGTGATTCTCCTGCCTCAGCCTCCCAAGCAGCTGGGATCACAGGCCTGCGCCACCATGCCTGACTAATTTTTGTATTTTTAGTAGAGATGAGGTTTCATCATGTTGGCCAGGTCGGTCTTGAGCTCCTTGCCTCAGGTGATCAGCCTGCCTCAGCCTCTCAAAGTGATGAGATTACAGACGTGAACCATCATGCCTGGCCTCTTTTTCTTTTCTTCTTTCTTTTTTTTTTTTTATTTTTTTCAAAGATGAGGTCTTATTCTATCATGATACCAGCCTCCAGGCTCCCAGCTAGAGTGCAGTGGTGTGATCATAACACATTGCAGCCTTGAAGTCTTGGGCTCAAGTGATTCTCCTGCTTTAGCCTCCCAAGTAGCTGAGACTACAGGTGGGCCACCCCATACCCAGTGACAGTGTATTTTTTTTTTTTGTAACAACAGAAGATTGAAAATAATCTAAAAGTCCAGTGAGAGAGGACTGGTTAGATAAATTATGACACATCCACAAAATGGACGCTAAGCCTCTACAAAAGGAATGAGCAAGCTCTTATGCATAGATATGCACAATCTCCAAAATAATTTTTCAATAAAATAAACCAGAACAAGTTACATAGCTGTGTGAATAGCATACTACCATTTGTTTAAAATAAAAAAGAAGAAAAGAGAAGAAGGATTTATATACATACTTGCTTATAAGTAGAGATAATACCTCTGGAAGGATTTATAAACAAATTAGTGACATTAGTTACCTCCAGTGAGCTTTTCAGTGAGCTGGGAATAGAAGTAGAAGTGACTTTTGCTGCATATATCCTTTCCATCCTTTTAAATTTTGAACCATATAAATGCATTACCTATTTAAAAATAGGACAAACTTTAGAAAAATGTAGCCAGGGTAAAGTCATGGTGAAAGGAGACAGAGATAAGAGAAAGGAAAGAGAAAATAAACTGTTGCAGAAATTCGGCATTATTGTTGATATCCTGGGAGAAATCTGAGCCAAAAAAGTGTATATGTGTGGGTGTGTGGGGCTGAAAAAGTTTGCAATTACAAGATGATCACCTTTCGTTTATCACTACGGGCCTTTCTCTAGAGCTATGTTTGGACTGGCAGGTGAGTGTGTCCTGGAGGCAGGAAGCAGCAGCCACTCCTCTGTGTTTCAGGCATCACAGAGGACATGGAACTCCTAGAGGGCTTTAGGAAGTGGAGAGACTGCAAGAACTAATCTTGGCAGACAGGTAGAAGAAGGTTTATTTCCAAAGGATGTGTGTAAAAAGGTTGGAGTCAGGAGTAGGGAGGGAAAACAAATCAGAAAAAGAATAGAAAGAAGAAATATTAAAACTCTAGAAAACAGATTCGGTGCCAGGTAAAGCACTTGCAGTGGAATCTGTGGGTTTTGCCAACATCCAGGCCCCCTTCTGATAACAGCACTTTAATTTTCCTTAAGCACCCCCTTTCTTCATCTGCATCAGGGTTTTGCAACCTTGGCACTATTAACATTAGGGAATTCTTTGTTGTGGGGGACTGTCCTGTGCTTTGTAGGATAAATGGCAGCACCCCTGGCCTCTACCCATGAAATGCTGGTACGATCCCTATTCCCCAGCTTTATGACAACTAAAATTACTCTAGATATTGCCAAATGTCTCCTAAGGTTCAAAATCACCCCCTTTCCCATTGAAAACTACTGGTCTGAAGGTTTATGCCCAACCAATACAAGTCCCCGGGTTTACGAAAGGGCACATAACTCAGACATGGTCAACCAGAGCATTTGTACCCTCTGACTACAGTGATTAGTTCAGAGATGGGCATCAGCTCAAGTTGGCTCACAGTCAGTCCCATAATGGTCATCAGGAAAGCAGATGCCTTGGATTTCTGAGAGAATAAGCATTGTGCCTCAAGTGTACCCAAGTAGGCAAGATGAAGCTGCTGGAATAATGCCCCTCCTCCACCAATTCTGAGCGCCTGGATCCAGCCATGCCTGAAGTCAGCCTGTGGTGGGAAGAATTCTAAGATGGCCCTCTCAAGATTCTCAGTTCCTGGTTTACACACATCTTCTAGCAGTTATTCAAACACGAAAACTCTAAGTGCTACTGTGGAGAGATTTTACTGAGGCAATTGATGTGAACAAGAGGCAAGGAAATACTGGGCAGAAAAGGGCAGGGTCCCTGGTGAGGGTTCCACCCTCAAGCCTGGACCTATAGCCCTAAATGAGAACTTCACATCCCTGTTTTCCTGTCAAAATGTTGCCTTTGGCCCCCCACATTCCCATGCTGTGCCCATAGAAACCCCAAGGTCCACTGGCAGAGGAGCAGAGCAGCATGGCAGAGAAGGACAGAAGACAGAAGCATCTGAATGTGGAGAGGAGAAAAGCAGCTGAACATTGGAGACTACGATTGGAGAGGAGTTTGGCTGGGATGGTGGAGAGGAGTTTGGCCATTGGAGAAGACCACCTTTTCACTCCATCCCCTTTCCAGCTCCCCATCCCGCTGAGAGCTACTTCCACTGCTTAATAAAATCTCTACATTTGGCATCCTTCAAGTCCATGTGTCCTCATTCCTCTTGGGCATTGGACAAGAATTTGAGAAACACTGGGTGCAGGATCCCAAAAAGCTGTCACACAGGCCCTTTGCCCTTGCTGGTAGAGGGCAGCCACCCCACACAATGAGACAAAAGGCCCACTGAGCTGGTAACATGCCCCCTGGGGCTCAGGGGTGTCACAGACACCTCCCTTACCAGGACAGCAGAGCTAAGAGAGCATTGTAACACTCCTGGGATGCTGCTGCAGGGCCCACACAGGGCCTGCTCCCATGAGAGAGAAGTGGCTAGTGGTTCCAGCATTCTTTTGCTCTGGTTCCCGCACCCATTGCTCATGTGCTCCCTTCCACAAGGGGTTGAGTGTGGCAGCCAAGTAAATGAGTCATCCCTGTTGCAAGTCCCATGAAGGGGTCAAGGAAACTCTCCAGTTTCACTATGAATGCCTAAAATCATCAGGAGATGATCTGGGTGACCTTATCATCTGAGCTGAGAAGAGGAAGTCAGAGAGAGACACTCTGATTGATCTGGAAAAAAATAAACATCCATGCTGTGAAGTGCCTGTGGCAGGGACATGGGAAGGAAGCATGGATAACCTCTAGGAGCTGAGAGCTGAGGGGAGGAAATGGGACTTCAGTCCTACAGCTATGATCAACTGAATGTTGCCAACAAGAAGAATGGGATTGGAAGCAGATTATCCACAGAGCCTCCAGATAAGAACTCAGCCCAGCTGACCCCATTATTTCAGTCTTGAACTGTGAGACAATACATGGGTAGTGGTGTGAGCTGCTAAATTGGTGCTACAGTAATTTAGAATGCAGCAATAGAGAACAAACACACAGACCTACCTCTAGGTTTTCCAGTTCTGTGAGCCTGTGTGTTCCATTTATTACTTAACCCGATTTGTGTTTAGGTCACTTGTTTTCAAAATGTTCCTGACTAACATAGCATTGTGCAAGCATTATCTCATGTATGCCTCCTGGCAACACCATGGGGTAATTTTTCTCCTTTTTTTTTTTTTAAGATAAAATTTACAGTGAGATGCCCAAATCAATACAATGGTCCAATTCAATAAGCCTATAAGGTATTGTTTGCTTAGGACATTTCCAGTTGCAAACAACAGGAACCTACTTGAAGTGGCTTAATCGGGGGATGGGTAGGAAAATTATCACAAAGATATAGATAATAGCTCATGGAATTTGCAGTGGAGAGTGTAGCTGGGCCTCAGGAGGACATGCTGTGAGCAGCCATCTGGTATTCATGCCACCTTCAACCTGCATACATTTCACTAGAAAGCAATTCACTAGAGTCATTTACTTACTGAATGGCTTATGTCTGCAGGGAACTGTGATAGATAACTAGGAATCAGAAATAAAAGATACTGTTCCCTCCAACCAAACTTGTGGCTGGAATTGCCCCTAAAGCAGTGGCAGGAAGTTCCCACAAGAGAGAGCCCCAAATGGTCTTGAGATGGGGCTGGGTGGGATTCCAAAGAAAGAAGCACTTAACACCAGGATGATCAGTCCGAAGTGTTTATTAGCAGGACAAACTTACAGAGTGAGCTGCCAGGTATCCTCCAGCAGTCAAGAGAGAAAGCAATGCTCTACCTAGGTGTGCCCACCACGACGGGGTCAGAGTGTGGAGTTTATATGAGGGTTTAAAGAATTTGGCTCAGGTCAGTGTTTTGAGCAACAACTTAAAACAAACTAAGCATCTTCATCAGTGCCTGAGAATGTTCAAGGCCTTAGTTTGGGTTCAAGCCCACAGGGAAAACATGCAGCTGGCTGGGTCACAGGGAAGCCAAAGGCACTCTCAGTCAGGCTGAGAAAGAAGGGGGGTAAGGGGGAACTGGAGAACCCTACAGATACATATCCTGTTCTCAACAAGCCACTAATCTACGTAGAAGGGTGGATCAGTAAAACAATTACAGTCAAGAGTGATCAGCCAGGCACGGTGGCTCACGTATGTAATCTCAGCACTTTGGGAGGCCGAGGCAGGTGGATCACCTGAGGTCAATAATTTGAGACCAGCCTGGCCCACATGGAGAAACCCCACCTCTACTAAAAATACAAAAATTAGCCAGGCGTGGTGGCAGGCGCCTGTCATCCCAGCAACTTGGGAGTCTTAGGCGGAGAATCGCTTAAACCCAGGAGGTAGAGGTTGCAGTGAGCCAAGATCGCACCTTTGCACTCCAGCCTGGGTGAAAAGAGTGACTTCATCTCAAAAATAAATAAATAAATACCAGAGAAGGATCACATGGAGGCTGCGTCAGGGAAATGGCGGCTTCAGGAGAGAGCAGGACTCCTGGCGGCGGAGGCAGCGCAGAAGAAGCATTATGACCATCTACACTGAGGTGAAACAAATAGAGAAGAGAGACTTGGTTCTAACATCCAAAAATCAGATTGAAAGACTGACCCAACCTGGTTCCTCTTACTTCAATTTGAACCCATTTGAGGTTCTTCAGTTAGATCCTGAAGTTACAAATGAAGACATAAAGAAGTGGTTTCGGCAGTTATCCACACTGGTGCACCCTGACAAAAATCAAGATGATGCTGACAGAGCACAAAGGGCTTTTGAAGCTGTGGACAAAGCTTACAAGTTGCTACTGGAGCAGGAGCAAAAGGAGAGGACTCTGCATGCATGTAATTCGGGAAGGAAAAGAATACGTGAAACACACTGTGAAAGAACGAAAAAAAAACAGTTAAAAAAAGGAAGGAAAACCTACGATTGTAGAGGCAGGTGATCCTGAGCCGTTCAAACAAGCTGTATATAAACAGACAACGAAACTCTTTGCTGAGCTGGAAATTAAAAGGAAAGAGACAGAAGCCAAAGAGATTCATGAAAAGAAGCAACAAAGGTAAGAAGAGATCAAAGCTCAAGAAAAAGCCAAATGAGAAACAGTGGCAGAAAAACATTGAGGACAGTCGAGATGGTCGTGTGGACAGCTGGTGGAACTTCAAGCCAATAGAAAGGGGGAGAAAGAGAAGAAAAATCGGACCTTCCTGAGACCACTGAAAGTAAAAATGGAGCAGCGTGAGTAACCACCCACGGTCACAGGCACAGAACCTTCCCCCTGCTATCTCCCTTCCTGCTTCGAAGGACTCATTCTTTCCTCCCTCTTCCACCCCAACATAGAGTAATATTTGCTTTTTAGTCCATTTTGTTTCCAATACAATTTAACATTGATCAGAGTAATTCTTTTGTGGCTCGAAGTGAGGGGCTTGGTTTTAAAAAAGACCTTCCCCTCTCCCTGCCCCTAGAGCCACCAGGATTGGAAGGTGCCACCATTGGTGCTGCCTTCTCTTCCCACAGCCTGTAACTTTTTTTTTTAATTTAAAAAAATATTTAAAGCTTTGTTGTTAACCTGATTTTTTTTTTTTTTGAGCGGAGTTTTGCTTTTGTTGCCCAGGTTGGAGTGCAATGGCGCAACCTCGGCTCACTGCAACCTCCACCTCCCAGGTTCAAGCGAGTCTCCTGCCTCAGCCTCCAGAGTAGCTGGGATTACAAGCATGCGCCACCACACCTGGCTAATTTTGTATTTTTAGTAGAGATGGGGTTTCTCCATGTTGATCAGGCTGGTCTCGAACTCCTGATCTCAGGTGATCTGCCCGCCTCGGCTTCCCAAAGTACTGGGATTACAGGTTTGAGCCACCTGGCCCCACAGCCTGTAACTTAATGTTTTGTACTTCACTGAATTGTGATGGTTAGAAACTTCATGGATAGTTTGTGGAAATCATCCAGCTAAACATATTGCTTAAAATGGTGTTGCTGTGACTTCAGAGACAATCCTGGAAGGGGCACCTTAGGAAGCCCCTTCGCTACAGCTGCTTGCTTCTAGGTACGCTCCCTTTAAAGCTGTATATGAGACAGGGAACACTTGTGGGCACACAGAGCAGGCACCTGCTGCTCTGCTGCCCTGTGGTGTTTGGCATGTGCCCTCCTGTCTACTGACCAATCAGCGGGGCATAAGGCCCACGCCACCCAAACCTTTCACTTCCTAAAGAGCTAGCTGTCTTCCACCCGTACCATGGTGTCCTAGCCTGTCTGCATTTGTTAGTGGCAATATTCTTTATATATAATAAATTTTTATACCCCCCCCCACAAAAAGTGATCATAAAGTACTAAAGTAGACCTATAGTAGACTGGGTACCAGGGAGGACTTCCTGGAGATGATACCCACACAGAGTGGGAGTTGGCAATGAAATGAAAGCCAGGGGCACTTCCAAAGTGGGGAAAGTGTTGGGAAGGATCGCTTCTCAGTGCAGACTGCAGTGAAGAGCCTGTGTTGGGAAGAAACCAAATTTGTAAAGGGAGTCAGGGGACAGATGCTAACTGGCTTTGCACGTTGCCTCCAGAAATACAGATTTAATCCAGAGGGAATGAGGAGCCATTGATTTTAAGCAGGAGAGTGACATCATCTGATTGAGTTGTGTTGTTTCTGTTGCTGGTGGATGCAGAGTGGGGAATGGTTTGGAGGGGTTCCAGGATTAACTCCTGTAGGCTTGGAATTGGCCTGAGAGGAGCCACTGAAGTGAAGCAGGTACCTGGCCCAGCACTGATTCCTGGTCAAGACATGAAACCTTCTGACTAATAATGTTATTTTGTAATCATGGATTCAAGGCAAGTTTCAGAACTGTTTGCTGAAAATTGTGAGACTTTACTGATAACTGTGAGATTGGCAATTTGCACCTGGTCTCAGTCAGACCCCTGCGGGGAGGGGCTCTGCCACTGAGGCAGTTACATGGCAAGAATACGCCCATGTGACCAGCATGGGATAGGAAACTCAGCCTGTCCTCACTTTCGGACACCGTGGTTGCAAGGTGTTCAGTGCACACGTTAGTGACTCCTTATCTAAAAGAGAAGGTGCATCCATTCAGCCTTACAGAAGGAGTAGCATTGGAGCCTGCATCTGGCCTCTCCAGATCCTTTGCTGTGATGCAGGCTTTGGCTACTTCCTATCCATTACCTTACTTAATGCTGTTGTGTGACTGTATCGTTTTCCTGCAACATTGTCATTGTGGGTCCTATGAGTCTTCTTTAAGGATCAAATGCTGTCTAACTGCTGCCATTACTGCAGGGCAGGGATGACTGGTTCAGTGGTATCCCAGTGCCTAAGACAGGGCTTAGCACAAAATATGCATTATTGGAAATATCTGTTGAATGGTCCAGCCTAGCAATGGTGAAGAGTAGAAAGCTGAGGCAGGCATCTTGCAATCTAGCTTCGCTGGTGCCCTTTAGTGTCTAACCCCTGATAGCTGATCAGTAAATGTGTCTCAAATGCATAAGTAAATCAAAGAAGAAGTGCATGTTCTATTTACCCAGTCTTGGCAGTGATCTCAAGGAGCCACAGGGCAAAAGAAAGGAAGGCCAACGAGACAGCCACATATAGCTCGTCTTTCTTCAGGCCTCCTGGACAATCCCCTCACCTTTTTTTTCCCCCTGAGACAGAGTCTTGCTCTGTCACCCAGGCTGGAGTGCAGTGGTGCCTCTGTTCACTGAAACCTCCGCCTCCTGGGTTCAAGCAATTCTCTTCCTCAGCCTCCCGAGTAGGTGGGATTAGAGGTGCCCACCACCACGCCTGGCTAATTTTTGTATTTTTTTTTTTTTTCTTTTAGTGTAGATGGGGGTTCACCATCTTGGCCAGGCTGGTCTTGAACTTCTGACCTTGTGATCCACCTGCTTCGGCTTCCCAAAGTACTGGGATTACAGGTGTGAGCCACCACACCCAGGCCTGACACTCCCTTTTAAGAACAGCTTCTTATGGATCCTTTAGAGAAGTTGTCTCGAAGTGAGAGGATCCAGCTGATTTTATTTTTGCAGATATTTCACCCACGCTCCTGTCTCTACATCACCCCAGGGGCTCATCAACTTTTTAAAACTGCCAATGATGACTTTAAAGCAGATTTTTTCGTACTCGTTTGTTCTTGTCAAGTCTGCCTCTTTTACAATTTTCCTTTCCAAAAATGGCTCTAATTTTGCTTTGCCCTAAAAACTTCTAGAGGAATTCCTCTCTTAAAAAAAAAAAAAAAGAATTGTTTGAAGTCCTGCATATGGAGAGATCTTAAAGTCCTATCATTTCTTGGGCTTCTCTCTTTTCATCTTCTTAAACACAAAGTGCCCCCCCCCGCCCCCGCAAAATATGTGAGGCCTTTCTCAAGTTCCATGTTATTTCTATTCAGGAGCCATGAAACAACTTTTGTGCTTGAGATGAGCTTTGACAGAGGGTCTAGGAGTAAGAATTCTATTTCAGGCTCTTCTGAGCATTAATGAGGATGAACTCAATGGTTCACTGAAATCACTGGAGGAGAAAAAGTGGATTTGCCCCTGGCTTTAGTACCCAGAAAATGAGCCCTGGGTTTACTAATTGAGATAGTTTGGATATTTGTCCCCAGCCAAATCTCATGTTGAAAGGTAACCCTCAATGTTGGAGGTGGGGCCTGGGGGGAGGTATTTGGAATGTGGTGGCGGATCCCTCATGAATGCCTTTGGCCATCCCCTTGGAGATGAGTGACCTCTCGCTCTGAGTTCACACGTGATCTAGTGGTCTAAAAGTATGTGGCACCTCCCGACCCCTTGCTCCTGCTTTCGCCATGGGATGTGCCTGCTCCCACTTTGCCTTCCACCTTCATAAGTAAAAGCTCCCTAGGGCATCCCGAGAAGCAGATGCCATTATGCTTCCTGTACAGCCTGCAGAACTGTGAGCCAATTAAACCTCTTTTCTTATCAATTGCCCAGTCTTGGGTATTTATAGCAGTGCAACAATGACCTTACACGTTGTTATATCTAATCCATACCCTCTCTGAGTAAAGTGGAGATCATAATGAAGTATTTTTTGTCTTAAATGTATAGGCCAGGTGTGCAATCCCAGCACTTTGGGAGGCTGAGGCAGGTGGATCACTTGAGGTCAGGAGTTTAAGACCAGCTTGGCCAACATAGTGAAACCCTGTCTTTACTAAAAATACAAAAATTAGCCAGGCATGGTGGCATGAGCCTGTAGTCCCAGCCAAGATGGTGCCACTGCACTCCATCTTGAGTGACAGAGCAAGTCTCCGTCTCAAAAAAAAAAAAAAAAAGTATAGTAGTTGGAGACTCTGAGGTACAACTGGCAGAAACTAACTAGAATAAACGAAAAGAGAATTTATTGGCTCACATAAAGGAAAGTTGGTTGGGTTCAGGCACAGATTGATCTAGGAGCTCAAATGATGTTATCAAATCACATTCCCTTTCTCTTAAGCAGGTTTTCTCTACTAGGGGTTATAATAATCACTAGCAGCCCAAACTTACTAGTTAAACATCCTCAAGAAAAGGCAAATATCTTCCCAAATCCCCCTGGCAAGAAAATCTAAGGAGGATCTTAAATGGCCTTATTCAGGTCATGTGCCCAGTTCTGAATCATTTATTATGTTCAAGGGCATGGGGTCCTTTGGTGGGGGCAGACTGGGTCTATGGCAGGGTGGATATCATCAAACCCACTCTAACTACATGGGGCGAGTTTTCCCACAGGAAAGAAGAGTACTGTTTCTGGAAAAAGGAAGGACTGTTCGGCAGACAAGCGCAACCGATGTCCCCCAAAAAAGGCCTTTCAAAGTAATTAGTCAATGGAAGAGAGAAGCAGAAGAAAATAAGAAGTTGGGGTAGGGTGGCATAGGCTTTTTTTTTTTTCCATTTTCAGTTTTTTCTTTTCTTCCTTCATCTGTTCCAACAAGTCTTGTTGGTGCTGGAAACCATAGCAGTAGGAGCTGACACTGCAGATTTAGGGCATGAGGCAATGAGAGCTTTAACAGAGTTATGAACAACCCCGGCTGGGCCGGCTTCCCTTCCTGAGAATGTAATTCCAAGTCAGGTCAGATGGATGATGAGGAGGAAGAGGATATCAAGGTGAAGGAGGGGAGGCAAAGCCAGGCCAGGCAAAAGGCATAGCTGGCACCAAATGCTGGCATGTCAGACGCATTCACTCAATGCCAGAAGGCTCCCTGTGGCTGGAACCCAGGCTGGGAGGAACTGGGTTGGGTAATTAGAGAGGAGCTGCGAGAGGTACCTCCAGGCAGATTGTGAAACGCCTTGACCCTTGTGCCAAAATGTTTGGACTTGATCTTATCTCTGGGTTTTGGGGTGCAAGAGAGTCTTTAAAAAGACTCTAGAGTTAATTTTTCAAATATCTTAATGATAGTATCTCTGGCAGTTGACGGGAACATGGAGGTGGAATTGGGCAAGACTGCTGGCAAGCAGCCCAGTGAGGAGGTCAGGGCGGGAATCCTGGCCAGAAACTTCGAAGGCCACCAGGGCAGTGACAGGAGGGTGGGATTCTGGAGGCAAAACCCACGGAGAATCCATGGGGTTTGGCCGCTGCCAACAGATGGGGGCAGAACTGATCAATAGAAGAGGCACAGGGAGGCAAGAGCTTGGAACAAGGAGCTACTGCCCTCCCCTGGCCAACTGGCCGCAGAATGAATCATCCACTACGAGACAGGAAAGTTCACCACATTCTCAGAACAGAAGATGCTGGCTGCTGGAAAACAATGTCAGGAAGTCCTTGTTGCATAAGTGTAGCTTTTATTTCATTCACTTTTCAACAGATAATTATTAGGCTCCTATGATGTGCCAAGTCCTGAGTTAGAGGCTGGGTATAAACTGCGGGGAGGAACAGACACCATTCCTTTCACCATGCAGCTTTCTATATACTGTATAGGAGACAGACAGCAAACAAATACATATCTAAGTAAAATGAACGAACTGTATTAAGTGTATGAAGGCAATGGACTCTGGGTGCAATGAAAAGAAATGATGGGATGGGGGCAGGGAACTTCCTAAAATGAGCGGTCAAGATGAGGTTGGGTTCAGAGTGGGACTTCACTTTTCACCTGGGAAGGACACTGAGGGCACTTGCCAGTCAATGTGTATCAGTAGACACTGAAGATCACCTCATTCTGCAACTACCTGTATCTCCTAGAAAACACCTAAACTTAAATCCACGAATTAATGATAGTTCCCCAAGTTTACAGTTTTCTGAGCAGGCATCTTTTTTCAGCTTTTAAAATGACATTAAGACAGTGGGCTTTGATTCATATTAAAGTAGTTAAGACCCAAGATTACATATCTTTGTATGAATAAGTAGAACTAAACTGATTGTTTTCAAAATAACTGCATAATCTTATAATCCAACCTCATAACTTGCTGGGAAATATGTTGTTCTATCGTTTCAACCAACAACAGAGTTGAAAGAAACTAAAAGAACAATTTACTCAACCCATTAAAAATAAATTGTGACTTTCTGTAATGTGCTTACAGGAAAGTAATAGGAAAAACTATATTTTTTTTCCAGTTCTTCAGAATATGAACACAATAACTAAACCTAAAGTAATCTAACATGTTTCAGACTTTTTATAGATAGAAAATAATTTTTCGCTGGGACACAAGAAAAACCCACATCTCTTTAATGTTTTTTGTATTTTCCTTTTTCCAGCCTGAGAATCACTTTCAACTTCTTAATAAAAAAGACTTGAAGATGTTATGGTATTGGCCCATGACTACAGATTATAAATCTTAGTGATGGAACTGAATACCGTTCTGCCAAGTCCCACTCTCTTAACATCCCTAACTGAAAAAACTATTATTATACAAGTAATATATGCTCATAAAAATCTAAATTATGACTGGGCGCAGTGGCTCATGCTTGTAATCCCAGCACTTTGGGAGGCTGAGGCAGGTGGATCACCTGAGGTCAGGAGTTCGAGACCAGCCTGGCCAACATGGTGAAACTCCGTCTCTACCAAAAATACAAAAATTAGGCGGGCGTGGTGGCAGGCGCCTGTAATCCCAGCTACTCAGGAGGCTGAGGTGGAAGAATCGCTTGAATCAGAGAGGCAGAGGTTGCAGTGAGCAGAGATCGCGCCATTGCACTCCAGCCTGGGTGACAGAGCAAGACTTCCCCTCAAAAAGAAAAGAAAATCCAAATTATATAGAAACACACAGGTTCAAAAGGTACCCCCATTACAGTAGTAGGCCCTGTTGCTTACTTACCTGACATTCATTCCCCACTTCCTTCTTCCTAACAGAACCCAGATTTTTTGCAGTTTCTCATCTTCCCCCCAAATAGCCACATGCTTCTGGGGAGGTGGGCACTAGCGGAGACTGAGGGTGTGGTCCTGTGTTCCTGACTGGTCTATCTTTAAGTCAGTCATGCTGGTCTCACTTCCCCTTGCTAGTAATTGGTTTAAATCAGGACATGTGACACATAGGGGATGTTAGCTAGGGCACTGGTTCTTAAAAAACAAGAATGCCCATGAATGCCAGAGCATGTCCTCTCAGAGCACCACTGACGGATGGCTGCTGTAGTTTCTGAACATCTGAGGCCACACTTCCCAGAGGCTGCTTCCAGACAGTGACTGTGGCAGAGATACTAAGACAGCTTGATTCTGAGAGCTGCAGGACTCCTCTGACAGTTGACTCTGGCTAGAGAACTCCACAACCGCATTGCTGAATTTTCCTTAGAAGTGCATGGCTAAGACACTTCCTCCAACCTTCTACCCTAACTTCCCCCTCTCCTCTTGTGTTCAGACCTTCATCAATCTCTGATGGCTCTCCCAGCCTCCAATCACCTTCCTCCTCAATTTCTCTTAAAGGCATTTTCCTTAATACATTTTTAGCATATTTAATTCTGTTTTGGTGTCTGCTTTTCACAGGATCTAGATTAGCACAATAATTTCTCTGCCATAAATGCTGTTAAGTTTGGATGTGGCTCCTGAAACCTCTGCACCTATCCCTCACAAGAGGAGCCACCTGAGAACAAAGCCTTATTACTGAACAGATGTGGGACTCCTCTGACAGGTGACTTTGGCTAGAGAACTCCACAACTGCATTGCTGAACTTTGCTTAGAAGTACATGGAAAGCAGAAAGATGGAAAGGATCTGGGTCCCCTGTGATGTCCTGAACTGCTGCCTTCACCAACCCGCGGGTCCCTGTCTCCATGGACTTCTTATTTTGCAAGATAAGACACTCTCTCTCTTTCTTTCTTTCTTTTTTGAGAAAGAGTCTCACTCTTGCCCAGGCTGGAGTGCAGTGGCATGATCTTGGTTCAACGTAACCTCTGCCTCCCGGGTTCAACTGATTCTCATGTTTCTCAGCCTCCTGAGTAGCTGGGACTACAGGCGTGCCATCACACCTGGCTAATTTTTTTGTATTTTTAGTAGAGACAGGGTTTCATCATGTTGGCCAGACTGGTCTCAAACTCCTGACCTCAGGTGATCCAACAGCCTTGGCCTCCCAAAGTGCTGGGATTACAGGCATGAGCCACCACGCCCAGCAAGACACTTTCTTATTGTATATTAAACCCCAGCTGAGTGGGTTTTTTTTTTTTTGACTTGCAACAGAAAGCTTTGTCACTGATATAGTTACTCTCCAACCCCACTTCCCAGAAGAAAAACCTCTGATGACATTTTACCATGAACTTTTCCAACACATTTACAGTCATACTTCGCAATTTCATTTATTTTTGTCATCAGTGTATTATGTGTTAATACATTTGTCCATATCAGTACATATAGATCTACCTCAGCCTTTTTCATAGCCACACAGCATTCTGTAGCGAGATGTGCCCTAATCTTTGTGCCTATCAATGACCATTTATATTATTACTGTTTTTTTTTTTTTTTGGTATAGAACAGTTGGTACATATCAATGACCATTTATGTTATGCCCTTTGTCTACCTCAAGAGACATGGGGAGAGAATCACTGAATAAGGCTTCCCTCAAGGGAAAATTACTATGTTCTTCCTTTCTCCATCCCCAGAATAGGGCCTCCCTTAACGTGTGTGTGTGGGGTGGCGAGGGGCGGGGGGGGATGAGAACAGAGTCTTGCTCTGTCTCCCACACTGGAGTGCAGTGGTTCAATCTCAGCTCACTGCAACCTCCACCTCCCTGGTTCAGGCGATTCTCCTGCCTCAGCCTCCTGAGTAGCTGGGACTACAGGCATGTGCCACCACGCTCAGCTAATTTTTTGTACTTTTAGTAGAGACGGGGTTTCACCATGTTAGCCAGGATCTTGATCTCCTGACCCCGTGATCCTCCCACCTCGGCCTCCCAAAATGCTGGGATTACAGGTGTGAGCCACTGCACCTGGTCTGGGGCAATATACTTTTAAATTACTTTTAAATGAACACCAAAAGCAAGTAAATCAAAGAAATTGTATGAAATTTGGCTTACAGTCATCCACTGTCATTCTCCAAGGTCCATCTGTCTTTTGTGCAGGTCAAATACGAATTTAATGGGAGTATGGTAGGAATCACCACCTCTGTATCTTTCAAGTCCTTAATGGTGACACTAATATCTGCAGTCTCTCCAGGAACTTGTGTTTGCTTTTGGTTTACAAGTTTCCCAGGTAGAGCCAGTTCTAATGGCTTCTACTTGGCCTTTCCCACCATAGTAGCCTTCTCTCCACAGGTCGGGGAAGCAATGTGAGGACTCTGCCAGCTGCTTAGCATGTCTATTCCAGTTATGTATTCTTAAACCTGGGAAATAACTGCAGATGGTGTTGGAGACCCACTGGGCCCACTGGGAGTTAAAACTTCATTGGGCACCTGACCCCCATAAGCCCCTACTCTGACTGGTGGACCACAGTGATGTTTTGGGGCTCCTGAAATCAACATCTGCACATGTCAAGAAGTCCTGAAAGGAAATGTAGAGCTATCTCTTCCCCAATGTACAGTTATCCTGGTAAAAGGCCGCAGTTCCCTCCCCTAGGCTGGGAGAAAGATTAACAGTATATATATTTTCAGTAGTGTACCCAGGTCCTTCCTCACAGGGATCTGACTTTTCCTTTATTCAAGGGGCTCAAGGTCTGTACACAGGTTCAAGTCTGAAAATTGGTTGAGCACCGTGACTCTATTTTTTATGATTCAGCTTAAACTTTTGTTCACTTGACCTGGAAGTTTTCTGCTTCGGCAGATCCAGGAAGGATTTAGCAGGCTCCCCATCTATTTCACTTCTAGGAACACCATGAGCAATCAGCCAACGCCCTAGGTTTGCACTTGTGAACCTATTCTGATCGCAGGTTTCGCTCTGCTGCTCCGCACGATAACCACGCCCATCTTGCCTCGTTGCGAGGAGGGGTTGAGTGCTGCCAGCCCGAGATCCAATTACTCCCAATGCATCTAGGCCTCTTAAGTCAATTTAATTCCCAGTTGCAGCAAATTAATCAGACTTAGTAACAAGGCAGGGCACACGTTTTGTAGAAGACAAGATCTCCCAGAGAGGCCTGGTTGCAGAGGAGCAGCCTAAGAGTAGGTGTGGAAGAAGACCGAGTATTCCAGTCTATTCCACCCACCGGTTCCTCCTTGGGCCCTTCCCTTCTGACTTCCTTACTCTTCCACTCCAATGGCCTCGCCTCCTGCATGGATGGGGTTATGGAGACTGTGAGGGAGGGAAGAACGAGTTGACTTGGCTAGAGGGATCTCTGTCCTGCAGAAAGGGTCTCTGCTGCACTGGTTGGTCTCAGGGGATTGGGGAGACCAGCCAGGCCACCTCCGCCGCACCTCAGCCTGCCAGCCTCCAGCCCTCGGGCCCCGCCCCCGTTCTACTGGCCCCGCCCCTCCCTCTTAGCCCTGCCCCTCATCCGCCCTGTCCCGGTCCCCTGCCATGAGCCCTGACCTCTGGCTCTTGCAGGTCGCCCTCCTCCTGGACTAGAAGTCACCCACCTTCCTTACTCTGCAAGGGCTTATTATGGGTCTGTAAAGAGACAAAATAGGCCTGAAGTGTTCATTCTAAGGCGCCGTTATTGTTAGAGCCAAATGACCAATGTGGTTCACCTGACCAAGCCTTACCTTCTGAGAAAGGGATGGGGCCTCTATTCCTGAAGCCCATCGCAGAGGTCTGGTGTTGAAGCCTCAACTCTGAACCCTGCTCCTCACAGCAACGACTTCTGGCAAGAACTGCAGAGCTTCGCCATTCCAGGAAGCGCTCACTTCAGCCAGCTGATTGCAATCACTTATTGACCTTAAACTGGCCCAGTTTAGAGATGGATTTTGTCTGGGTTGGAAGAGAAAAGCAGCCGGCTTGGCTTTTTCAGAGCTCTTTCAGGCTTGCCTACCTATTGTAGCAAACATTAAAACAGCACCGGCCATATCACAATACAACTGTAACTGCTGGGATTACAGGCATGAGCCACTGTGCCTAGCCTCTCTTTGCATCTTTATTTTTACATCTGTATTTGCTTGAAATTTTCATTGATAAAATGTTTCAAGAAATTCTTTGGAAAGAACCTTTATAATTTTGCTTTTAAAATTACTTATGTATGAATAATTCATTTAATTTGGTTATGATTTCTTACATATCAGTTCTATGTTTTGGAATCTTTCCAAGTGAGAAAATAATAACAACAATTAGTACACATCTAGTACAGAGAATGTGCCATGCACTGTTCCAAGTCTTTTGCCCATTTAATCCTCTTAAAAATCTATGAGGTTTGTGGCTGGGCTTGGTGGCTCATCCCTGTAATCCCAACACTTTGGGAAGTCAATGTGGGTGGATCACCTGAGGTCAGGAGTTCGAGACCAGCCTGACCAATATGGTGAAACCCATCTCTATTAAAAATACAAAAATTAGCCAGCATGGTGGCGGGTGCTTGTAGTCGCAGCTACTCAGCAGGCTGAGACAACAGAAGTGCTTGAACCCAGGAGGCGGAGGTGGCAGTGAGCTGAGATCATGCCATTGCACTCCAGTCTGGGTGACAGAGCAAGTCTCCATCTCAAAAAAAAAAAAAAAAAAAGAAAGAAATCTATGAGATCTATGAGGTTAGTGATATAATTATCCACATTTTATTTATGGGATTAGAAAGAATGAGGACACTGAAGCTCAGAGATGTTGAATAACTTGCTGGAAGTTATATAGTAAACAATGGAGCCAGAATTTGGACACAGGCAATTTGGCTTTACAGTCCATGCCCTTCACCACTATGCTAATCTGCAGTGTCTTTCCCAATATAAGGACATTTTATCAATGCAATATTGAACAATTAATGAAGTTGACAATATGATGCTTCATGCACACTTATTTCACATTTATTTATTAACTTATATTTTGAAATTTTCTCTTTCTGTTTTATTAATTTTTTTTTTTTGAGACAGCTCTGTTACCCAGGCTGGAGGGCAGTGCTGTGATCTTGGTTCACTGCAACCTTCGCTTCCCAGGCACAAATGATCCTCCCACCTCAGCCTCCTGAGTAGCTGAGACAAGTGCAAGCTACCACGGCTAATTTTTGTACTTTTTGTAGAGACGGGGGTTTTGCCACGTTGCCCAGGCTAGTCTCGAACTGTATTTTAGAGCAATACTGTTTTTTAAGGTCCTAGATATTTTCACAGGCTCCAAATATTTCATAAGCCCTGGGCCTTTCCTGCCCTGAGAGCTAAAGCAGAAAATTGATGAGCTCTCCGATAATACTTGAGTCTGATTCTCTTTGCCTCCGCCTTCTTTTACCAACCTTGCTGAGGTTTTGGATTCTGACATATCCTGCAGATCTCTAGGGTTTGCCACTTTCCATGTCTGTGATGGTTAATTTTAGGTGTCAGTTTGACTGGGCTAAGGGATGCCCAAGTAGCTGGTAAAATGTTATCATGGGTGTTTTTGTAGGGCATTTCTGGAAGAAATTAGCATTTGGCTCAGTCAACTGAGTAAAGCAGATTCACTCTTCCCAGTGTGAGTGGCATCATCCAATGTGTTGAGGGCCAAATAGAACAAAAACGTTGGAGGAAGGGCAAATTCTCTCTCTCTCCCTCTCTCTTTCTTTTTTTTCTCTCTCTTTTTCAGCAGGGACATCCATCTTCTTCTGCTCCTCAGCCATCAGAACTCCTGGTTCTCAGGCCTTCAGACTCAGACTGAATTACATCATCAGCTTTGCTGCTTTTCCAGCTTGCAGATGGCATACTATGGGACTTCTTGAAGGCCTCCATAACTGCGTGAGCCAATTTTTTCTTTCTTTCTTTCTTTCTTATTTTCTTTTTTTTTTTTTAAACTCTTGTTGCCCAGGCTGGAGTGCAGTGGCACGTTCTCAGCTCACTGCAACCTCCGCCTCCAGGATCAAGTGATTCTCTTGCCTCAGTCTTCTGAGTAGCTGGGATTGCAGGCGTGTGTCACCATGCCCAGCTAATTTTTGTATTTTTAGTAGAGATGGGGTTTCACCATGTTGGCCGGATGGTCTTGGTCTCTTGACCTCATTATCCACCCACTTTGGCCTCCCAAAGTACTGGGATTACAGGCATGAGACATCGTGCTCGACTAAGCCAAGTTTCATAATAAATCTCCTCATTTCTCTTTATCTCCTATTGGTTCTGTTTCTCAGGAAAACCCTAATACCATACCTCCGCTGACTGTTTCTGTCTGCCTTCTTCACTACATCCACAGCCCATCTTCTTGAGTGGACCCTGGTCCATTTTGACCCTTAGTTCTACCTTGAGCAACTGGTATCTGTTTGCCCTAGGGAATGTCTCAGTTTTCCTGGTTTCCCCCAGCTCGAAGGTTGGTTGGCCACCCTGTGATCAGAAGCAGCAGGATCTGGCCTACAGAAATTCCATGAGATGGGCAGGGCAACTCTTGCTTCAAATTTTTTTTCTCAACCTCCACTTTATCAGTTCAGTCTGTTTGAGAACTTGGAAAAGTTCTCTCCAGTGGTATTTCTGGTTTTTGTTTGTTTGTGTTTTGTTTTTTTTGAGACCAAGTCTCACTTTGTTGCCTAGGCTGAAGTGCAGTGGCGTGATCTCAGCTCATTGCCACCTCTGCCTCCCGGGTTCAAGTGATTCTCATGCCTCAGCCTTCTGAGAAGCTGGACTACAGGCATGAGCCACCATGCCTGGCTAATTTTAATAGAGATGAGATGTCACCATGTTGGCCAGGCTGGTCTTGAACTCCTGACCTCAGGTGATCTGCCCACCTTGGCCTCCCAAAGTGCTGGGATTACAGGTGTGAGCCACCATGGCTTGCCTCCAGTGGTATTTCTGGATCCAGCATCTCTGTGGTGACCAACTGGGTGTGGCTATAGCTCACCTGCTGGGGAGGACTACTGGCCACGAACTCTCCCTAAAGATAACTGTGAGCACAGGATAAGCATGCATTTCAAGCGTGACTTAATGAAAACATTGTAATGTACCAAGAAATGAAAAGATAAGCATAGACTGATGCAAAGATCGAAAGGGCAGAAGAACTAGAAACTTCCAAATCAGTTTTCCTCCAAAACATATGTTTAAAAGTCTTTACTGGTAACAAGGCTGAAGGATTTTGATTTTGTGATCTCATATATAAGCATATAGCCAACTCCAAAGGTGAGTTCCATCCTTCCTTTTTTTTTTTTTTTTTTTTTTTGAGATGGAGTCTCGATCTGTTGCCCAGGCTGGAGTGCAGTGGCGCGACCTTGGCTCACTGCAACCTCTGCCTCCTGGGTTCAAGCAATTCTCCTGTCACAGCCTCCTGATTAGCTGGGATTACAGTCATGTACCACCACGCCCGGCAAATGGGTTCCATCCTTCCTTAGTGAATAAAGTATCGTTTGTTGAATTCCCTCTGTTGGTTCCTGGAGCACCTCTGAGTTCTTGGAGGTCTCTGGGATTCAAGAGTTAGCCTGTTCAATCCAATACAGTTTAGGGCAGGGGACCCCAACCCCCAGGCCATGGACCACTACTGTTTGTTACATTCACAGGCTGGCTGTCAGTACTAGATCTATCATGCCTTGAAAATGGACCATTTAAAATGTTTTCTCACAGGGCTCTACGTCTTATTTGTCTTGGGCCATTTTTTAATTCCCTAAACTAGCTGGACCACTACTGTTCTTTGGCCACTACTGACAGCCAGCCTGCAAACCGTTCATGGCCTGTGAGGAACTGGGCAGCCCGGTGGGAGGCTAGCAGCAGGCTAGCGAGCAAAGCTCAAAGCTCGTCTGTATTTACAGCTGCCCCCCAACGCGACCATTACCACCTGAGCTCTGCCTCCTGTCAGATCAGCAGCGACATTAGATTCTCATAGGAGTACGAACCTTATTATGAAGTGCACATGTGAGGGATTTAGGTTGTGTCTAAGTTGCATGCTCCTTAGGAGGCTCTAATGCCTGATGAAACCATCCCCCCCATCCTGCTCCCATCTGTGGAAAAATCTTCCACAAAACAAATCCCTGATGCCAAAAAGGTTGGGAACCGCTAGTTTAGGGAATTAAAAAATGGCCCAAGATAAATAAGACATAGAGCCATGTGAGAAAACATTTTAAATGGTCCATTTTCAAGGCATGATAAATCTAAGTACTGACAGCCGGCTGCGAATGTAACAATCACATGGCTCATGCACTTAGAAGATCACAATAAGCAAACAGAATGTAGAGGAGGAGGTCAGCCCATGAAAGGGAAGAAAGTCTCGTTATTGGGAAATCAAAACTTAAGTGGGGAAGGGGACCAGGGTATAACCTTGTAAGGGGAATAATGAAACTTAGGTGACGTCCGGGAAGATTGTAACCCATAGTACTTGACCAATGAGGAACTGGGGGAGGGACCTGCATGCTAGGAGATAAATTATCTGCTGTAGCTTCCCTGTGTGTGCCTGCCCACCAGATGCCCGGTCTTGCAACACTGTTACTAAAAAGTCTCACTTTTGGCCCTACACAGTGGCTCACATCTGCAATCTCAGCACTTAAGGAGGCCAAAGCAGGTGGATCACCTGAGGTCAGAAGTTCAAGACCAACCAGGCCAAAATGGTGAAACCCCAACTCTACTAAAAGTACAAAAATTAGCTGGGTGTGGTGGTGAGTGCCCAGGCTGGAGTGCAGTGGCATGATCTCAGCTCATCGCAACCTCCACCTCCTGGGTTCAAGTGATTCTCATGCCTCAGCCACCCGAGTAGCTGGGACTACAGGTGTGAGCCAGCATGCCCGGCTAATTTTTAAATTTTTAGTAGAGATGGGGTTTCACCTTGTGGGCCAGGCTGGTCTCTGAGTAATCCCATCTACTCGGGAGGCTGAGGCAGGAGAATCACTTGAACTGGGAGGCAGAGGTTGCAGTGAACCGAGATCACACCACTGCACTCTAGCTGGGCGAAAAGAGCAAAACTCTGTCTCAAAAACAAACACACAAACAATCAAACAAACAAAAAGTCTCTCTTTTCTCTGTTCTTTGTGCCTGTAAGTCCATTCTTTGGGATTGGACAGGTGAGTGTCTTTCTCACAGCCAGAAACACAACCTGATATCCCAGAGAAAGAAAACAAGAATAAAATGAAGACACGCTGTATTTTAGCTTGTGGATATTAATGTTGCTATTTGTATCATTTCCTATAGTTGTTATGACGTGAATAGTCCAGGAGTGTGCTAGGCAAGGGTTTTCTGAGCATGGTGGTGGTAGTACAGGGTGGTGGTGGGGATAAAGTAGAGAGAGAGAGAGAGAATATGACAGGTGTATGAAGTGGACTGAGCCTCCATGTTGGACAGCTACAGGGGGTGCCGTTCACTATAGTCTAAGTGAATGGTGCTCCCTGGAGCTATGCAGTGCATCATCTGTGCCTTGTAGGTTTAAGAGAATAAATTAATCACCTCAGTAGTCCAGCTGAGAAATGTCCTGGCGGACAGACAAGCAGTGCTTTCCCAGCAGTCCAAAGCCCTTTGTCTACTCGGTGGTTTTCCTCTCTACTCACACCACTCGGTACTTCACTTCTGACACCAGATGTTTGTGGCTTTTTCTCCATAAACCAAGGAATTCTCATCAGGCACCAGCTGTGCATCCTATAATTCCATTTGATTTTGACACTCTCCACCTAGAGATAGTGTCAGACCCCATGGGTTGAGGACCCAGTCCCACGAGACTGCTTCAGATGCCAATTGCAAGCCCAAGGTTGTGACCTGTGCTTCTGGCCAACCAGCTATTGAGATGGAACAGAGGCCCCTGCTAGGAACCGTCAAGCATGGAAATGAAGGCAAATCTTGAGTTTGTTCAAGGGAGATTCTGGGAACCTAGCTAGTGCTGAGAAGTAAATGAGTAAGAAGGTAATAGTAGCTTCAAACAATAGCCAAGGAAGTAGAGTCATGAGATGTTTGGTTCCCTGTAGAAACTAAAGATAACATGTGAACAAATATCCCTGAGTTGTTTTTTAGAAATCCAGACCCTTGCCAAATGGATCCCCTGGCACACAGACCTCAGATAAGGGGAAAACTGAGGACTGAACTCTGGGTGCCATTCTTTTTTCTAAATTTCTTCCTCAGGGGCCAGGAGGAAGTCACACCCTTAGGCCAGACCTAACATTGTTTTCTGATGACCCCAAGTCTTTAGACAAAGCTTTCCTTCCCTGACCAATTGCACATCAGAAAATCTTTGAATCAACCCATGACCTGTAAGCCCTTGATTCAGGATATGCTGCCTTTTTAGGCTAAATTGATGTTTAACCTCCAAATATTGATTTACAATTTTGCCTGTAACTTCTGCTTCCCTGAAATTTACCACTACCTTTAAAAACCCTTGGCTGGCAGAGGTCAGATCTTAAGCATGAACTGCCAGATTCTCCTTGCATGGTATCCTACAAATAAATGCCCTCCTCCTGCTGCAAAATCTCAGCATGGATGTTTGGCCTTACTGTGCCAGGCAAGCAGGCCCTAGTTCAGTTTGGTAACACTATACATTGGAGTTCCCATGACCTCCTCCTTGGGTTCAGCTAAATTGCTAGGACAGCTCACAGAACTCAGGGAATCACTTTATTTATGTTTATCTATTTATTATAAAAGATATAATGAACAGATAGATGGAAGAGATGCATCAGGAAGGCTTATGGAAAAGGGCATGGAGCTTCCATGCCCTCTCTGGGTGCTCTACCCTCTAGGTGCCTTCATGTATTCAGCTATCAAGAAGCTCTTCAGGCCAGGCACTGTGTCACCCCTGTAATCCCAGTACTTTGGGAGGCTGAGTTAGGCAGATTGCTTGAGCCCAGGAGTTTGAGACCAGCCTGGGCCACATGGCAAAACCCCATCTTTACAAAACATACAAAAGCTGGGCCTGCTGGCATGCACCTGTAGTTCCAGCTACTCAGGAGGCTGAGGTGGGAGAATCCCTTGAGCCCAGGAGGAAGAGGCTTCAGTGAGACGTGATTGTACCACTTCACTCCAGCCTGGGAGACAGTGAGACCCTGTCTTTAAAAAAAAAAAAGAATATTTTCAAACCCAGTCCTTTGGTGTTTTTATGGAGGCTTCATTACACAGGAACAATTGATTAAATTATTGGCCACTGATGATCAACTCAACCTACCACTTCTTTCCTCTCCCTGGAGCTTGGTGGGGTAGGACTAAAAGTTCCAACCTCTACTCACATGATCACTTCCCCTGGCAACCAGCCCTGTTCCTGAGACTGCTTAGGAACCCCTAGCCTTCAGCCATCTCATTAGCCTATAAACTGAGGTTTATCCCTTCAGAGGTTCCAAGGGCTGTGTGCCAGGAGCTAGGGGCAGAGACCAAATACATATTTCTTCTTATATCACAAAATCCCCCCCCATAACATAAAATATTTACTTTCTGGCCTTTTACAGGAGAAATGTGATGATCCTTGCTTTAGAGCAAGGGCTATATCTTACTTCTCCCTTTACTACCAGTCTCCTGCAACATCAGTGTTGGGTAAGCAGAACCGAAAGGGAATTTGTAACTTACAATGAGATTTTGATAAGATTCTGAAACCCTTACAATGTTTTCACTTTTGTGATTCTGTTACCCCCTGTCAGCTCAGAAGAAAAGAGGAAAGCTAGCCAAATGATCAGAGGCCTTTGGGAAAAGATGACAGAGACCTAGAACTGAAAATCAAGCCCATGACCTTAGCTGGGAGTAGGCTCTTTTGTGCTTCCTCACTTCTAGGAGGAAATCATGCCAGTGAGAAAGAAAAGACAACTTTTTATCTGAGGAAAGTGATCAGGCCCAGAGAGGCATAGGAGTGAGGCAGCAGTCAAGTTCCATTTCCCCACCTCCAGCTGAGTAACTGAGTAATCATCTCTTGAATCTTCCTGTTATATAGACTCTAGACTGAGTGTCACCGTAAATAGCTATAAATTAACCTAACAATGCCACAGGCTGGACACCATAACTCATACCCTATAGTTCAGTAACATACAGCCAATCACTAACCAGTGTTATTTCTCTAAACCATTGAGAATTCCTGACAAATAACTTTTGTAATTGCTCCTTCTCCTGATTCATTCTTTTTTCTTTAAAAACTCGAGGCACTTTTTTGTTCTCCAGAGCACTTCCCAAGGTAATTTAAAAGTGTTTCCCAGGTTGCAGTCCTCAACCTTGGCCCAAATAAATATTTACCTGTTTTTGCCTCAGTTTCTTTCTTTATGTCAACACCAGGCTGAAGGTAAAAAAAGAGCAGGAACAAACATGGCTGGGGAAGGCAGTTTAACTTGAAATACAAAATAATTCTAACATCCAAAAGTTGTATCCTTCATCAAGCTTTTTGGAATTCTCCACACTCAATACTTTTTTTAGGGGCTCCTGATATGGTTGGCTGTGTCGCCACACAAATCTCATCTTTAACTGTAGTTCCCATAACTCCCACGTGTTTTGGGAAGGAGTTGGTGAGAGGTAATTGAATCACAGGGGCGGTTTCCCCAATGCTGTTCTTGGGGCAGTGAATAAGTCTCACGAGATCTGATGGTTTTATAGGGGGTTTCCCCTTTCACTTGGCTGTCATTCTCTCTTGCCTGCCACCATGTAAGATGTGTCTTTCACCTTCTGCCTTGATTGTGAGGCCTTCTTAGCCACGTGGGACTATGAATCCATTAAACCTCTTTTTCTTTATAAATTACCCAGTCTCCAGTATGGCTTTATCAGCAGTGTAAAAACAGACTAATACAGTTCCTTTAATTTTGTTTACTGATATAGTATTATCAATCAACTTGGCCTAATTGCCATTTATAGAACATTCCACCCCACACAAGCAGAATGCAAATTATTTTCAAGTGCACATAGAACATTTACCAAGATGGATCATAATCTGGGCCATAAAACAAGTCTCAACAAATTTAAAAGCATTCAATTCCTACAAAGTGCATTTTCTGAACACAAATAAATTAGCAATCAATATCAATATTTGGAAACTAAATAAAGCACCCGTAAATAATCCTTGGATCAAAGAATAAATCAAAATGGAAATGAGAAAGTATTTCAAACTAAATAAAAATGAAAATGCAACATATCAAAGTTTGTATACTACAGTAGGATTTACAGGAAATTTCAGAATAATAAATATTTACATTAGAAAATAAAAAAGGTGTGAAATCAATGACTCAGTTTTTGTATTAAGAAACTAGAAAAAGAAAAGCAAATTAAACCTTGAGTAATTGGAAGGAAGAACACTATAAAGATCAGAGCCAAAATTGGTAAAATGGAAAACAGGAAAATAACAAAGAAAAATTAATAAAACCAAAAGCTGATTCCTTAAGAAAAGCCATAACATTAATACATCTCTAGCTGAATGATCGGGAAAAAAGTAATAAAATAATTTTTTTTTGAGGCAGGGTCCCACTCTTGTCACCCAGGCTGGAGTGCAGTGGCATGATCTTGGCTCACTATAGTCTCAGCCTCCTGGGCTCAAGCAGTCCTCCTGCCTCAGCCTCCTGATCAGCTGGGACCACAAGTGTGCACCACCAGGCGTGGCTAATTTTGTATTTTTTGTAGAGACTGGGTTTCCCTGTGTTGCTCAAACTGGTCTCAAACTCCTGGCTCAAGCAATCCTCCTACCTCAGCTTCCCAAAGTGCTGGGATTATAGGCATGAGCCACTGCACTCAGCCTAAAACAAATTAGTGATATTAAGAAGAATAGAGGTAACATTACTACATTTATTAAAAGGATAATAAGGGAATATTGTTAACAATTTTATGCCAATAAATTCAACAACTTGGGTGAAATAGACAAATTCCTTGAAAGCACAAACTACTGAAGAGCTGATGAATCTGACAGATTCATGATTAAAATAAAAAAAATTCTAGCCTGGACACAACCCTGTAATTCCAGCACTTTGGGAGGCTGAGGCAGGCAGATTGCTTGAGCCCAGCAGTTTGAGACCAGCCTCAGCAACACAGGGAAACCCCACCTCTACAAAAAATACAAGAATTAGCTAGGCGTGGTGGTGTGAACATGTAGTCAGCCACCCTGGAGGCTGAGGTGGGAGGATTGCTTCAGCCTGGGAGGTGGAGGCTGCAGTGAGCTGTGATTGTGCCACTGCGTTCTAGCCTGGACAAGAGAGGTCCCTGCCTAAAAAACAAAAACAAAAACAAAATTTCAGCAAAGTAGGAGTAGAAGGGAACTTCTTAACCTGCTCTAGGTTATTTATCAAAAACCTACAGATAACATCAAACTTATTGGCTACCAACTAAATGTTTTCCCCCTAAGACTGGTTATAAGGAGAAGATGTCTGCTCTTACCACTTCTACTTAACATTATACTGAAGATTCTAGCCAATAGAAATAAATAAAAGGTATTCATATCAGAAAGGATGAAGTAAAATTGTGTTGATTCACAGATAATATGATCATTCATGTAGAAAATCCAATGGAATCTACAAAAAAGTGACTAAAATAAGTGAGGTTGCAGGATATAAGCTATTTCTACAAAAATTCCTATGTACAAGCAATGAACAGACACTAAAGTTAGAAAAACAATACCATTTTCAATAGATTCAAAAATTATGAAAATTTCAGCTTCTGGGCTTTCAAATCCCAGGACAGCCCAAGACCCTGGTAATTTCCTGTTATTCTAACAGCTGAAGCAAAATAAATTACAGAAAAAAAAAAAACCAAAACAACAAAAGAAAACTTTACAAAGAATGAGTGATACTACTATTCTAAACTCACTCAATTGAGTAAAAACAGACAGCTACAATTTTTGCACTAAACATTAAGTCTTGTAATCCCACACTCCTGTATATCTCATTTAAATACATTTAAAATGTTTCATTTAGAAGAATACTAGTATGTTAATATTTAATCCTTTCACGTGTAAAGTTTGAGTGAGCAAAGAAAAAATCACATTCATCAAGGAAGTTTTAAAATAATATAGTCATCTTAAGCTAAAGCGCCACAATTCCAGTTATTCATGTGTAAAATGCAGCAGCAATGTTCATGAAAAAAATTGGAATTTTTAACCATGTGAGCTCTTTTGCACTTTGAGAAAATGAACAATTTTGTTTTAGATGCTATTGTCCTTCCTTGCATTCAGAATGTGAATGTTTATATACTTTGCAAAATAAGACCTAAGGTTGCCCTTGAATCTGTATTTAATATTTTTAAAAAATTTTCTCTTGAGACAGGTATTTTTTTTTTTTTTTTTGGAGACGGAGTTTCACTCTTGTTGCCCAGGCTGGAGTGCCATGGCGCAATCTTGGCTCACTACAACCTCTGCCTCCCGGGTTCAAGCAATTCTCCTGCCTCAGCCTCCTGAGTAGCTGGGACTACAGGTGTGCACCACCACACCCAGCTAATTTTTGTATTTTTAGTAGAGACGGGGTTTTACCATGTTGACCAGGATAGTCTCAATCTCTTGACCTTGTGATCTGCCCGCCTCAGCCTCCCAAAGTCCTGGGATTATAGGCGTGATCCACCGCGCCCAGCCATATTTTTTAAAGTAGAGACAAGGTTTTGCCATGTTGGCCAGCTGGTCTCAAACTCCTGACCTCAAGTGATCTG
>CAUYLG010008935.1:0-26547 GCA_963573385.1 Cacajao melanocephalus
AGTTTGGCTGGATATGAAATTCTAGATTGAAAGGTCTTTTCTTTAAGGATGTTGAATATTGGCCCCCATTCTCTTCTGACTTGTAGGGTTTCTGCTGAGAGATCCACTGTGAGTGTGATGGGCTTCCCTTTGTGGGTAACACGACCTTTCTCTCTGGCTGCCCTTAGCATTTTTTCCAACCCTGGTGAATCTGACGAGTATGTGCCTTGGGGTTGCTCTTCTTGAGGAATATCTTTGTGGCATTCTCTGTATTTCCTGGACTTGAATGTTGGCCTGCCTTTCTAAGTTGGGGAAGTTCTTCTGGATAATATCCTGAAGAGTGTTTTCCAGCCTGGATTCATTCTCTCTGTCAAATTCAGGTACACCTATCAAATATAGATTAGATCTTTTCACATAATCCCATATTTCTTGGAGGCTTTGTTCATTTCTTTTTGCTCTTTTTTCTCTAATCTTACCTTTTCATTTTATTTCATTGAGTTGATCTTCAAGCTCTGATATCCTTTCTTATGCTTGGTCAATTCAGCTGTTGAAACTTGTGTATGCTTCACAAAGTTCTCGTGTTGTGTTTTTCAGCTCCATCAAGTCACTTATATTCTTCTCTAAGATGTTTATTCTAGTTAGCATTTCATCTAACCTTTTTTCAAGGTTCTTGGTTTCTTTGCATTGGGTTAGCACATGTTCTTTCAGCTCAGAGAAGTTTGTTATTACCCACCTTCTGAAGCCTCTTTCTGTCAAATCATCAGATTCATTCTCCATCCAGCTTTGTTCTGTAGCTGGTGAGGTGTTGTGATCCCTTGGAGGAGAAGAGGCATTCTGGTTTTTGGTGTTTTCATCCTTTTTGCACTGGTTTCTTCCCATCTTTGTGGATTTATCTACCTGTGGTCTTTGTAGTTGGTGACTTCCAGATGGGGTCTCTGAGTGGAAGTCCTTTTTGTTGACGTTGAAGCTATTTCTTTCTGTTTCTTAGTTTTCCTTCTAACAGTCAGGCCCTTCTGCTGCAGGACTGCTGGAGGTCCACTCCAGACCCTGCTTGCTAGGGGATCACCCACAGAGGCTGCAGAACAGTGAGGGTTGCTGCCGGTTTCTTCTGTTATCTTCATCCCAGAAGGGTACCCACCAGATGTTAGCCTGAGCTCTCCTTTATGAGGTGTCTCTTTGGGTATACATGGGTCAGGGAGCTGCTTGAGGAGACAGTCTGTCCCTTATAGGAGTTCAAGTGCTGTGCTGGGAGCTCTGTTGTTCCATGCAGAGCTGCTGGGCAGGTATGTTTAAGTCTGCTGCAGTGGATCTCATAATCACCTCTTTTCCCAGGTGTTCTGTTCTAGGAAGTTCAGCCTTTATTTAAAAGTTCCTGATGTGCTGCTGCCTTTTTTTAATAGATGCCCTGCCTAGAGCAGAGTTAGTCTAGTCACAGTTCTGCCAGCAGAGGCATTGCTGAGCTGCAATGAGGTGTTGTTTATAGAGGTACAGTTAGAACTGCCTCAGTAGTGGCAGATTGCCTTGGTAGTGATGGACGCCATTACCCCCACTGAGCTGGACTATCCTGGGTCCAGCTGCACTTGCTGTGAAACTCTCAATCCAGAGCTTTTTGGATTGCTTGGTTTGTAGGTGTGGTACCAGCCGAGCCAGATCACCTGGCTCCCTGCCTCAGCCCCCTCCCTTTCAGTTGAATGGGCGGCTCTGTCTCCCAGGCATTCCAGGCTCCAGTTGAAATGGCCACCCAGATTTGTGTGAGTTTCTGTGTGCCAACCCACAGTATTGGCTGAAACAGCCATGCTGGAAACTCGTGCTCCTACTGCTAAAATATATGTTCTGTTGAACTAGTCCCATTTGAAATATGTGAAAAGTAAAGTACTTCTTGTATAATGATCTTGTCTTAAAAGACTGGAGTTTGAGGCTTTGCCCTGGCACTAACAAAATTTTTGAACTAAGACAAGTCAAAATCACATCAAACTATGAAATTTACAAGGTTCCTTTCAGCATTGAATAAAGTACTTTTATGTTCATCTTTAATAGTAAGTGCTCCTGTACAAATACTATTTTAAATCTTTATATTATTAGCCAACTTTCCCTGAAAGTTACTCTGAGCCAGGCACTATTCTAAAAGCTTTACATGTATTAACTACAATACAGTTCTGACACCAACTACCCAGAAGTAGGTCAAACTTCACAGAGTAAGGACACAGTCCCCCATAAGACCACTCTCATTTCAGACACCACCTGCAAGCAAAGGATTTCCAGGTGCCCCATGTCACTTCTGGCCAATTAGACATAATTTTATTTCCCACTACCCCCTCAGGTTTGATAATTCTCCAACTCACAGAACTGAGTAAGACACTATACTTAAGATTACAGGTTTATTATACAAAATACAAATCAAGACCAACCAAAACAAGAGACACATAGGGTAAGGTCTGGCAGGGTCCTGAGTGATCAGAATGCATCACCTTGCTGCCACATCGGTGTATGAATATTAACCAGGGAAGCTCATCCAAGTTTTGGGTGTCCAGAGTTTTTATTGGGGTTGCACTATATCCACGTGGTTAATTGGAACATTGGCCACATGAATGAGCTCAATCTCCAGCCCTCCTCCCTTCCCCACTCCAACCCCCTAATCACATAGTTGGCCTTTGGCATGATCAGTCCTTATCCTGAAACTACCCAGAGGCCCACCATATGTTACTTTGCTAGCACAAACGCAGGTGTGGTCCAGGGGGCCCACTATAAATGGCAAAGTCATTCTTATCACTCGAGAAATGAAATTCCAAGGGTTTAGAGACTCTCTACCAGGAACCAGGGGCAAAGGCCAGCTAAGTTCTTTATTATACAACGTTAACTCATGTAATTCTCATAACAACATTTTGAGGTATGAACAATCATTTTCATAATTGTGCAGGGCAGAGGATGAGTAAGTAACTTGTCCTAAGTCCACACAGCTAGTGAGTGGAGAAACCTCACTTCAGACTCTAGGCTTTTAATATATACTTTCTCCTTCAGTAATTTTGTCCTCGTTTAGAAATCTGATCAGAAGGTACATGTCCCAAGCCATAAATCCATAAATAATTCTTCTCTGACTTTTTTTTTTTTCTAGATGGAGTCTCACTCTGTCACCCAGGCTAAAGTGCAGTGGTGCAATCTCAGCTCACTGCAACCTCCGCCTCTTGGGTTCAAGGGATTCTCCTGCCTTGGCTTCTCAAGGGATTAGCCTGGCTAATTTTTTTTGTATTTTTAGTAGAGACGGTGTTTCACCATGCTGGCCAGGCTGGTCTCAAATTCCTAAACTCAAGCGATCTGCCCTCCTTGTCCTCCCAAAATGCTGGGATTACAGACATAAGCCACCGCACCCAGCCCCTTTTCTCTGACTTTGTATATCATACTTTCAACTTAAAGATAATGACATTCAAGTTTTTATCTTTTCAAAAGAAAAACATAGCCTAAATTAGTGCTGTTTTTCATCTTTTTTCTTTAAAAAAAAGCAACTGAGTCATAAATTTTTGGAAAATGTGAAGAATTGACAGCTTCACAGCCATCATCTTCCAAATGACTAAGTACAGAGAATGTAGGAGAATGTGCTAGACGCCTTTGCCCAATTATTATAATATTGGTCTTGGTCAGAGTAATTAATACAAGTGATTGCAATAAACAGCCACAAATCTCAGTGGCTTAACACAGTACAGGTTTATTTTTCATTAACATTAAGTCCAGCAAAGCCTGGGCAGTCCTGCAGGGCAGCATTCTTCCAACTAAAATTTAGGGATCCAAGCTCCTTCCATTATGTGGTCAAGCCATCTTTGAGTCCTTTACTTCCAAGCCCACAAATAAGAGAGGGAAACATAGAGAAAGAGAGAACAAGTGAGAGAGAGAGATTAGGGAATGTGTACTAGATACTTAACCTGCTTAACTCAGAAGTGACATATGTCACTTCATAACATATGCTATTCTTCCAAACTTGTCACATGGCCAACTTAATTGCAAGGGAGGCTAGAAAATGAAGATGCAACACAAGGACATCACTCTGTGGCATTGACAGTCCCTATCCCACTCTGCCCTTTAGTCACTAAATACTCATTTGCTCCCTCCTTCCCAATTATGGAAAACACTTCTCCTCAAGCAGACAACCCAAACACACTCAGCCAGCTTCATTCAGCATCCAGTGTTCATTCACTAGCTGTATGGACTTCAGGCATGTTGCTTATCCACTCTGCTCTGAAAAATTGAGGAAGTCATTATTCATACCTCAAATAGTGGTTATGAGAATCCAGTCTCTAAGTCTTATCCATCAGATCCAGAATGGAGCTTCCTGGTGTTTGCTACAAACTAAAATGCAGGTTCTACCCCTCCAGACACATGCTCAGGATATGACAGTAGTAGAGGTTCAAGACACTGGCACCTGACTCCCCTACAGAAAGAGAAAGAATGGGAAACAGAGAACAGTCACTCATCAACAGCAATTCTGAATTCTCAAGAGAAGACACTGTGAAGTCTCTCTGCCCTGGCAGGATAGAAACTTTCACACTCTGCTATTGCTGCCTTCTGCAAAAATCTGCTCTGCCCATTGTTTGTTTTGATCTGTGCTCTACCCTCTAGGAGCTCCCCTTATCTGCCTAGACTGCACCTGAAATGAATATTGAAGAGGATACCCATCTTGGGAGCTGCTTAGTTGTCAAAGGTATCTTCTGTTTATAGAATGCTAGAGACACAATAACTAAATCTGGAACAGTAGAAGGCTTGTTATTCTAGGTTCTGGGTTTCTTTGGCAATTTAATTCCTGCAAAAGCCTAGTAGGTTTCTTAGTTCTGATTGCACTTAGTTCCATATGCTATTAGCCACACTCAAAGTTTATATTAGATATAATTCCTGTAAGGTCTTTTATGCTGACTGACAGTGCCATGGACGCAATGGCGACCCCTGTGACCCACACTTACACCTCTAGAGGGCCTTCTGGAAGTAGAAAATCTGAAGTAGCTGGAAGATCATGAAAAATAGAAGGACAATCAACCCCTGCAGCACCTAACTTGAGACATTCTTCTATTGTTTCTTATTCTGGCCTCAATTGACAAGGCCATTGGACTTTCACCTTGGTCAACCTCATGACTGCGGACCCTACGACCCCCTCCCAGCTTGCGAAAAACTGCCCTAAACTGTAACTTCTGTAACTTTCCACTGCCTACCCCAAACCTATAAAACCAACTCCTATCCCATTGTCCTTCGCTGACTCTCTTTTTGGACTCAGCCCACCCGCACCCAGGTGAATAAACAGCCATGTTGCTCACACAAAGCCTGTTTGGGGGTCTCTTCATTCAGAGCGCACGTTTTAACAATTGTCAGCCTGGTGTATTTTATTTATTCCTTCCCCCCACCCTAGGTTCCCAGCATGTCTCTTATCAATTTCACTGTGATTTTGTGAGATTACATAGCACAGTGGATGGGAAGACCACATCCTTAGTCCTCTCTTCATGCCAAGTCATTTAATTACCTGGAAAGTTTGTAGGACTACTGTTTCTCTTACTGACAGGATCTAGAAGCAATTAGCTTTCAATATTTGAAGACCCTGAATTACTGAACTCTCTTTATTCCCCTTACCCTTTCTAAAACAATTTTATTGAAGTACAATTGACAAACAATAAACTGCACATATTTAAAGCATACAATTTGATAAGATTTGGTATGTGTTGAATCTCGTCAAATTGTAAATTTTAAATATTTATTGACCCTCATTAATTTATCATCACAATAATTATAACAAATCAGCCTTCATCAAAATGTAAAACTTCTGTTTCTTAACCAAAATGAGAGACTAAGGCAAGCGTCTCAGTCAGTCGAGGTTTATTGAGCCAAAGGTTGAGGGCATGCCCAGAAAAAATACAAGTCACAAAAACATCTGCGGCCTGTGCTCTCTGAAGAGGATTGTAGAAGGGTCAGTATTTATACATTTCTTTGAAGGGGAGAAGAGATAAAGAAAGTGGGTGGAGGGGTAGGCCATGAGGCAAATGGTTACATTTTTTGTGATATTTTAATTATTGTCCAGTAAATCTGCATTTTACATAAGATAAGGTAAACGTTCAAAGAAAAAGGGAGCGAAAGAATCAATTATGCAGATATCTTCAGTAGGTGGAGGAATAATTGAGCTCATCTTGTCTTTATTCTGCACCCGGGAAGATAAACTAGTAATTGACATTATCAATGTGAAATCTAATAGATTTTAGTTTTAGGAGCTAGACTTAGATTGCAGAGTTAAGGTTACAATTGACCATCCTTATTTTATAAGAGGATGTACATCTTGAAAGGTTTCAAGGCCAACAGATAGTTTACTTATGAACAATTTGTGAGGGTAGTCATCCAGAGATGCCTAAGGCCTTCTGTCCTTCTGTTGAGGCCTGGCTAATGCACGGCTCTCATGCAACATTGCAAAGTAACAACTATTCATTTGGGGAAAGGATGGTGGTGTTATGTGATTCAGTCTCCAGGTTTAACTTTCCCTTTAACATAATAAGTTTGGAGTCCTGATATTTTTTATTTTCCTTTATATGCTCTTCAAAACACAAAGACTATTTTGAGAATGTACCCAGTCTGTGGCTTCTCTTACCATTCTCTTAATATTCAACCACAAATATTCTACATTCAAACACTGTGTGTGAATGTTAATAGATTGGAAAGACAAGCTACAGACTTGGAGAAAATGTTTAGATATTATATATCTCATCTGGATACTTTATATGTGTCAGGAACACAAATAACTCTCAAAGCTTGATAACAAGAAAACAAACAACCCAAGTTTTTTTAATGGGCAGAAGATTTGAACAGACATTTCTTCAAAGAAGATAAATATAGCAAATAAGCACATAGAAAGATAATCAAGATCATTAGTTTTTTGGGAAAGGCAAATTGAAAACACTATTAACACCTAATAGCAGAGCTAAAGTTTAAAAGACTGAGTATATCAAGTATTGGCACAAGTGGAGAGCACAAAAAATGTAGATGCTCAGCCAATATTGCATACTTATAAAGCTCCCACTCCTGGTACTAATTTCTGTTTGGATCAGCTGTTTTGCTGCTATAAAAAACAACCTCCAATTACTGTAACTTCAGTGGCATACAGGAAAAATTTAGTTCTCATTTGCACAAAGTCCTATGTAGTCTAGTGGCAGTCCTGAATGTAGACCATGAGCTCTCCTCTACTACTGACTATGGAATTAGAGTTCTTTCCACTACCTGGCTTCATTATCCTGCAGTCCTTTCTTCCTGAACATATGGACAGAGGAGAGAGAGTGGGCAGAGATATCATTTAGCAAACTACCTTGTTCTATACGTGGCACAATCACTTCTACTTACATTCTGTTCTCCAGAACAAATCGCATGGCAAGTCTAAATTGTTTCCTGGTACAAGTAGTTGACAATTACTTGCCTCATATATTTTCTCTGTCTATGCTCTGGAGTCTATCTCTAATCACTCAAAGGACCCTCTCATAAAAGTCAGCCATTCTGACTCAATTCTCACTTACTCAATGTCACACTGTTCATGACACCCTCTCCCTAGAGCACACCCTCACTTTTTTATTCTCTCCTGTTTTATTATGTTTTGTGTTGCTATAAAGAAATACCTGAAGCTGGGTAATTTATAAGGAAAAGAGGTTTATTTACCTCATTTCACAGGCTGTACAAGAAGCATGGCACCAGCATTTGCCTCTGGTGAGAACCTCAGGAAACTTCCAATCATAGTAAAAGGGGCAGGGGAGTCGGCAGATCACATGATGAGAGAGGGAGCAAGAGGAAGGCGTGCCATGCTCTTTTAAACAATCAACTATCATGTGAACTAATAGAGTAAGAAATTACTCATTACCTCAGGGAGGGCACCAAGACATTTATGAGGGATCTGTCCCCATGACCCAAAATCTCCCAACATGCCCCACCTCCAACATTGGGGATCACATTTCAACATGAGCTTTTGAGGGAGACAAACTTCCAAACTATACCATCCTCCTATTCTTCTGGAATAATCTCACCAGAGCACATTCCTCCTCAGCACTCCTAACAATGCCCCAACTCTGGATTCTGTCTTACTTTCCCTTATGTGGTATTATCATCTTTACTAATTTTTCACTAAGGCAATTAACACCAAAATAATTCACTGTTTCTATAAATGTTCTCTCGTTGCTAGGGCATTGGAATTCTGGAGGTAGAAAGATTGAACCAGCTAAACATAGTGTAAGAGATGTGTGAGAAGTGAAAGGCCTCCTGTTACTACAACCTCTCATTTTTAAGGTAAGTCACAATAGTCCGCAACTTGACCAACATCATACTGCTGGTAGCTGTCAGCAAAGCTGAGGCTAGAACCCCATTCTCCAATATTATATGCACTGTACTGGGCTGATCGCTTGTTTTTCCACAATGTTTTCGCTAGTTTTCAATTTGCCCATCATAAATCCCTTGAAAACTCTGTAGGGTTATCTCCTCTGTAAGGGAAATAGCTAGCAATATAAACCTTCCACAGAGAAAAGGCATCTGAATAAGGCAAATATTGCTAATTAAAAATAAACAGTCAAAGTAAACATTAAGTTTTTAGAAATCAAAGTAAAAGCAAATATTGTTGATTATGAAATGTTTATTTTTCTTTTAAGGTGAAACTCTCATTTCTTTACCTCATTTAAAATTTTTATCTACAATTTTAAAACATTTTGGGAGTATGAAAGTATGACAAGCCATTTTAGTAGAAAATGGAATCCTCTTCTGATAAGCAAATTTAACCAGTTTTTTAAAAACATAATATCACTTGAAGTGTTATCAATTGGGCTTTGATTAGTGGATGTTATTTAGCTTTGTTGGTTGTGTCCATCTTTATTATTTATAATGGAAATTTAGTGCCATTCATTTCTTGCCTGAAAGGCAGCTATTCCAGAGAAGTAGGCAACAGGAAAACAACTATCCAGTTGAGATTTTCCATGAATTAACAGAGCAGAAGTCCAATACAGATAAGTTTCCAAGCTCCCAAAACTTCATGTGCTTTTTATAGACATCAGGAGTTGCTGTGATCATGACACAACGTTGGTGTTTTTGCTCCTCTTGTATTCAGCAGTTGTATTCTAAAGACACACAGAATGTTGTTAATCCCAAGCAATTTTTTCAACTCTTTTTGAAGACTTCTTTATACTATTTCTACCTAAATATTTTCTGTGAACGGTAATGGGATCCTGTTGAATTGAAACCAAAAGTAAGAAAGAAAGAATTCAGAAAGAATTCACTTCCCGGCCACATACTAAGAGAGGTGAATGAGTCAGAGAGACATGGCCTGAGGGAGGACAGGTGTGGAAAACAGGTTTAGCCTTTGGAAATATGTACTAATATATCCTTAGCATCAGAAATAAAATGCAACCATTTGTTTTTTGGAATTTGAGGTCAGCCAGTTGCTGATCTTCTAAAAGTATTCAATTTAAAAGACCCAATTCGACTGAATTGAGGCACAGCATAGCAAATCAATATTTTGTAAAAATGATAAAGGCAGGAGACAGCCAAATGTCTAGGCAGATAAGAAAGGGTGTCCAGCAAAATCCTGGTTCTTTTGGTGGGGGACCAGACCAAACTGCTGGTCCCGATGACACCTGTGATGCAGAGGGAGAACTGCCCTATTTGCCCGCCCTTTCCCGGTTGATTCTTGCTGAATAATGCCTTTTAACCAATCAAATATTGCCTTTTCCTATACTACCAATGGCTTGCCTGGGCGTGCCCATATGCACACTGGGGGAAATGGGGCAGAGCTGCCAGGAATTTGCACCTTATGCTGGGGAGGAGTCTAGCTTTTTCAGCTCCTGCGTGGAAGTCTTGAGACTCCACTGTGAAGTGAGAACCTGCTGGTGTGACCCCACTCTTTGCTGAGAGCACTGCTTTCACTTAATACATTCTACTCCACTCACGCTTTAATGTCCGCATACCGAATCCTTCCTGGTCATGAGAAAAGAAGCCAGATTTAGCTAACTAAGAAGCAAAAATCCTGTATCAGTAACATAATATACGCACTTCCTTGTGTTATGCAAGAGATGGGAGAATCTAATAAAAATTAATTGAACACAATATTATAACATTGCATTATAAAATTCTAAGACTTATAAAAAGTGGAATTGGAAATAGCAAGGTCAATATGAGGGATGGGGAATTGGCCAAGAGATTGTCTGAAAAAAAATTACTCCAAAAAGTATGCGAATGGTGTAAATATAGAAAGGAATATTCTAAAATATTCTCAGTTACTGAGAACATCATTAATTTGGGCTTTATGGAAAAGAAAAATTTCTTACGTGAACAATTAGTCAAGAAAAGCTGAGTAAATGAGACTAAAGAGAACATTTGAGTAATAAGCGTGACCACCCATGGGGTTCTTCCTGCCCACTGCGTAAAGAAAGACCGTGGCATTGTAGCACAGAAAGAGTTTAATAGACAAGGAGCCAGCCACACCACGTGGGAGATGGAGTCTGTACTCAGGTCATTTCTCATCTCGTTCAAAGCTCGTAGGTTGCTTTCAAAAACAGTTAGGGGTCTTTCAAAGGCCGTTTGGGGGGATAAGGGTGGCCAGGAAACAGGTGCTTGCTGCTGATTGGTTGTGGCAGAGATAAAATAATAGGGGGTCCAAGCTGTCCTCCTGTGTGCTGAATCGATTCTGGGTAGAGCCATAGGAGTTGAGTTGGCAGTCCAGGTGGAGTCATGGGTGTCAGACATGCAAAAAAACTGGAAAGGTATCTTAAAAGGACAACCTACAATAGTGGCATTATTTGCACGAGTAATTGGGCAAGTTGCGTTTCTTATACCTCAGGAATAATGGCTGGCAATCGTTTATGTCTGCACCTTAGCAGGACTCAAGTTCCTCTCCTTCCCCAAGCCTGAGGGCCTCCCATTAGCTTTACAAAAGTGGTTGAATTTGGGGCAAGGCCTATTACCATTTAAACTATAGGCTAAATGTCTTCCAAAGTTAGCTTGGCCCAATAGCCTAGGAATAATTAAGGGAAAGGCAGGATGGGTGTTGGTTTAGCTTAGCTTACTGTTATAATTTTCTCACTGGTATAAAACTTTTGCAAAGGTGGTTTCATAAGCATGTTTTCAAAATGGGAAAATTAGGATTATTGTATTTGTTTGTTGATTGCTGTTTGAAATCTACAGTCCATCCTCTATCATTCTTGGGGAATTGTATAAAAGAATCTGCTGCATCTTACTTAGCTACTTCTGATGTAAAAAGAGATCACATGGTTCAAACTGGAGCTTATCAATGGCATTGATTTTTTTGTCTTTGGAGAACTCGAGGTGTCAAGTAAGGGATTAAAGAACGTTCTATATTTTGGATCTCTGTCCATATCTATTTTAAAGACCCTCTGAGAACATCCTAATGAAATGAGAATGTTCCCTGACCCCCTCACAGGACATGTGATAAGGATGTGGCTCATCTTGTTCCAACAGCATCCACACTCAAACCCCTTACAGGAAGAGAAGCACACAGATGGGCAGGTGCAGGAGCCAGGGTGAGCACCTCTGGGCTCTGGCCCCATGGCAGCATCCACCTCTACTAAAATACAAAAAATTAGCTGGGCTTGGTGGTGCATGCCTGCAATCCCAGCTACTCAAGAGGCTGAGACAGGAGAATTGCTTGAACCCGGGAGGTGGAAGTTGCAGGGAGCTGAGATTGTACCACTGCACTCCATCCTGGGCCACAGAATGAGAGTCTCTCAAAAAAAAAAAAAAAAAAGTCAAACCTCAAGCTAGAGACATGGGTGTTACATTCTTTTATAACAGAAGTTAAAATGGAAGTTTCAGTCAATATTCTAAGTGTTGTACTGAACCGAGCATAGAAAGTCAACACCAAGACAAAAGTATGCCAAATTGTGGGGTCTTTATTGCCGGCGACCACAGAGGACTCACTTCTCTCCAACCTGTGGCCCCGGTGGGAGGGTGTCAATACCTTTTTATACCTTCCTCCCGGGTAAGGGTATGTGGCGGGGGTGGGGGTGAAGGGATTCAGACAGTTAGGGGATTCTGTAAATCATCTCCCGGGCAGAGAGGAGGGTGCGGGTCTCCGGACATTCCAAGAGCTAGAGGACACATTGTGGATATATTGTCACTTTGATTGTTACCTAAGTGGTTTAAAGAAGTCAAGATAAGCCTTAGTTTGCACACCATCTGGGTTGTAGTGGAAATAATAGATCTTAGTTATTTATTACAGGGCGCAGGGGCCATGATGGAATTAGCTTGGGCTGTTTATTCTAGTTACTACCGGTAAGCAAAGGCTAGCAATTTTGGCAGTTACTGATAAGGAAGGTATGCAGCCTTACCTAGTTTGCAGAGAAAGGCTAGCAGGTTTATTTACAGAAGCCAAGGCCAGCAGTTATTGTGAGGAGAATGGGGCAGCCGTTACAACTTATTTTAAAACACAACTTTGTCTTTTATAAAATAGTGTTGTTCAGGCTCTAACTGTAGGCCAGCTATAGCACATAAGATAATAGATAACAGATGCCAAACTGACATCACATGCCATTCTGTAGGAGCTTTCTGATTCCCCTTACCTCTACTTCATCTCTCAATACTGGCTTCAACACCCTAAGAGTCAGAAATAGTAATCAGTAATCCACTGGTAAAAGAAGAAAGAGGGAAGCTGCCAGCCACATTCCTTTCTCCAGCTGTAGACTTCAAGCCTATAGTAGGACCCAGGTGGCAAGGGCAAGCATGCCAAGATTCAAACCATAGTGCTTCCTGGAACTACATTACAGAGTTTACACTGACAAGAAATTCATGCTTTTGTTACTGGAAGGGGTCCCTATCAGACCCCAAGAGAGGGTTCTTGAATCTCGCACAAGAAAGAATTTGAGTCCATAAAGTGAAAACAAGTGTATTAAGAAAGTAAAGGAATAAAGAATGGCTACTCCATAGGCAGAGCAACGGCTGGAGCTGCTCAACTAAGGATGCTTATTGTTACTTCTTGATGACATGCTAAACAAGGGATGGATTATTCATGAGTTTTCTGGGAAAGGAATGGGCAATTTCTAGAACTGAGGGTTCCTCCCCTTTTTAGACCATACAGGGTAACTTCCAAATGTTGCTATGGCATCTGTAAACTGCCATGGTGCTGGTGGGAGTGTCTTTTAGCATGCTAATGCATTATAATTAGTGTATAATAAGACTTTTTAGACCATACAGGGTAACTTCCAAATGTTGCTATGGCATCTGTAAACTGTCATGGTGCTGGTGGGAGTGTCTTTTAACATGCTAATGCATTATAATTAGTGTATAATGAGCCATGAGGATGACCAGAGGTCACTCTCATCACCATCTTGGTTGGGGTGGGTTTTAGCCTGCTTCTTTACTGCAACCTGTTTTATCAGCAGGTCTTTATCACCTGTATCTTGTGCTGACCTATCTTAACCTGTGACTTAGAATGCCTAACCACCTGGGAATGCAGCCCAGTAAGTCTCAGCATTATTTTACCCAGCTCCTATTCAAGATGAAGTTGCTCTGGTTTAAATGCCTCTGATGCCTTGACAGATTGCACAGTTTAAACTCTTAGGCAGAAAATCAGGCTTATACCATATTATGTGAGTTAACTACACAGAAGAAGTTTTTAAATTTTTCTTTAAGCAATTTCCTAGCAATTAGTTGTATCTCAGTATAAATGGACTTTCAATTTCTTAAGAAGTAAAAGTTCTTAGGAACGTCTTTTGTAGCTACAACGTTACTGGAATTCTTTGGGGCTCTTTTTCCTTCTCAATTATTAAAATACCTTTAGACAATTTCTTCAATGATCATCTATACCATGATGGTTCCCAAAGGCATACTTTTAGTCTAGACATCTCCTCTAGGCTCTAGTTTCATAATCAGATTCATAATACCTTCAAGGGCACACAGTCTGTACAGTCACACAGGGTGCTGTGCTTGGAAGTGCCAACCTTTGGTTTAATGCTCTGCTGTAGCCATGTTGAAATTATTAATAATATTTGAACAAGAGGCCCCTCAGTTTCATTTTGCCATGGGTCCTGAATACTATGTAATTTGTCCTGCTTATAGCCTACATTCCAGCTCCACAAGGAAAACTTAAATTTTTATTAAACTCGATATCTCTGAAACTGAAACAATGATCTTCCCCTCAAACCTGAGCAAGGTTCCCTGGTGCAATGATAGCAGCACCACCCATCTTGTTCTAGCTCCCAGAAGCCTGGGGGCCACCCTTAATCCTTTACTCTACTTTACTTCCCATGTTGTATAGTCTTGTTGACTTTCTACCTAAGTCACTGTGTTTTTTCAACTTTTATTTTAGATTCAAGGAGTACAGGTGCAGATTTGTTACATGGGAATATTGTGTGATGCTAAGGTTTAGGGTATGAATGATCCCATCAGCCAGGTATTGAGCATAGTACCCAATAGTTAGTTTTTCAACCCTTATCCCCCTCCCTCCACCCTCTAGTAATCCCCAGCTTCTATTGTTGCCACCTTTATATCTATGAGTAGCTGATGTTTAGCTCCCACTTATAAGTGAGAATATGCAGTATTTAGTTTTCTGTTTCTGCATGAATTCTCTTAGGATAATGGTCTCCAACCACTCCCATGTTGCTGAAAAGGACCTGACTAAATGTCTGTTTCATCTTTCTCCCTCCCTCCATCTTCACTACCTCACGGTCATCTAAGTGGCTATTCTTTCTTAGCTAGACTATTGCAAAAGCTTCATAACTAGTTTGCCTTTATCCACCTTGATCCTTCATAATCCATTATCCCCATGGTATCAAGAATGACTTTTAAATACAGATCTTATCATGTCACACATATACACTATCAAACACACACATTCACAGCTTCTTAAAACCTTAATGCTTTCCCATTATTCCTAGGTTACGTTCTATCATCTTAGCATAATCTACAAACTCTGTGTTCCTGTCCCTCGCTACTAGTATTTTTTAATATATTTACTTGTAAGGCTAGTTCAGCAAACAAATCAATAAATGTGATACATCACATTAACAAAATAAAGGACAAAAACATATGATCATTTCAATAGATATAAAAAAGCTTTAGATAAAATTCAACACTGTTTCATGATTTTAATAAAAAAACTCTCAACAAATTAGGTATAGAAGGAATGTACCTCACCACACTAAAGACCGTATATGACAAATGCACGGTTAACGTCACAGTCAATAGAGAAAAAGTGAAAGCTTTTCCCTTAATATCCACAACAAGGCAAAGATGTCTATTCTTGCCATTTCTATTGAACATATTGCTGGAAGTCCTACTCATACCAGTTAGATAAGTGAAAGAAATAAAAGGCATCCAAATTGTAGATGAAGAAATTAAATTGTCCCTGTTTACAGACATGATATTATATGTCAAAAATTCTAAAGACTCCACCAAAAAACCGTTAGAGCTAATAAACAAATTCAGTAAAGTTGTAGAATACAACATCAACATACGAATGTCAACAGCATTTCTATATACCAACAGCAAACTATCTGAAAAAAATTAAGAAAACAATCCCATTTATAATAGTTACAAAAAAGAAAAATCATTTAAGAATAAATTTAACCAAGGATGTGAGATATCTCTGTACTGAAAACCAAAAAAACCTTGATGACAGAAATGGAAGAAAACAAATTTAAATGGAAACATATCTTGGTGGATGCATTGGAAGAATTACTGTTGTTAAAATGTTCATAGTACCCAAAGCCATCCATAGATTTAAAATAATCCCTATCAAAATACAAAGGACATTCTTTACAGAAGCAAAAGTATATATATCCTAAAATTCATATAGGACCACAAAAGACCCTAAATAGCCAAAGCAGTCTTGAGCAAAAATAACAAAGCTGAAAGCATCACACTACCTGACTTCAAAATATACTACAAAGCTATCATAACAAAAACCGCATAGTACCACATAATAACAAACACACAGACCAATGGAACAGAATAGAGGACCCAGAAATAAATCCACACATTTATAGCCAACTGATTTTTGTCAAAAGTGCCATAAATACAAAAGGGGAAAAGGAAAGTCTCTTGAGTATATTATGCTGGAAAAACTGGATATCCACATACAAAAAAATAGACCTTTTCTCACACCATATACACAAAAAGTCAACTCAAAATCAATTAAAGACTTAAATGTAAGTCTTGAAAGTAAAGAACCAGTAGAAGAAAATATAGACAAAAGGCTCCATGACCTTGCTTATTTGGATGAGCTCAAAAGCACAGTCAACAAAAGCAAAAATAGACAAATGAGATTACATCAAACTAAAAAGTTTCTACATAGCAAAGAAACAATCAATAGATTAAAGAGACAACTCACAGAATGATGGAAAGCATTTGTACACTGTACATCTGATAAAGAATTAATATCCAGAATATATAAGGAACTCAACTGCAAATAAAAAATTTAAAAATAAATCTGATTTTTAAATGGGCAAATGTGCTAAGTAGACATATCTCAAAAGAAGACACACACATGGCCAACAGGTATATGAAAAAATTCTCAGCATTACTAATCATCAGAGAAATGCAAATCAAAACCACAAGGAGATCTCACCTCACTCCTATTAGAATGGCTGCTGTCAAAAAGACAAAAGATAGATGTTGATAAGGATGTGGAGAAAATACTTGCACACTAATGATAAGAATGTAGATTAATACAGTCATTATAAAAATAATATGAAATTTCCTCAAAAAAACTAAAAAATAGAATTACCATATGATCCAGCTATTATTCTACTGGTTATACACCCAAAGGAAAGGAAATCAGTGCATCAAAGCCATACCTGCATTCATATGTTTATTGCAGCATTATTCAATTAACCAAGATATGGAATCAACCTAAGTGTCCATCAGCATATTAATGAATAAAGAAAATGTGGTATATGTATGCAATGGAATACTATTCAGTTATAAACAAAATGAATCTTGTAATTTGCACCAACATGGATGAACCTGGGGGACATTTTGTTAAGTAGGATAAGCCAAGTACAGAAAGACAAATACCATATGATCTCATTCATATATGGAATCTAAAAAAGTTGATCTCACAGAAGTAGAGAGTCCAGTAGAGGTTACCAGAGGCTGGGGCACTTGCAGGGATGGGGAAGGGCAGGAAAGACATTAGACAAAGGACACAAAATTATAGTTAGATTGGAGGAATAAGTTCAAGAGATCTATTGGACCACATGGTGACTATAGTTAATGACAATATATTGTATTACTGAAATATGCTAACAGAATGGATAGAAAATGTTATCACCACAAAAAAATAACTGTGAGGTAATGCATATTTTAATTAGCTAGATTTAACCATTTTACTATATATATATATATATATATATATATATATTTCAAAACATCATGTTGTATATGATAAATGCTTACAATTTTATGTCTATTTAAAAGAAATCATTTTTTTACAAAAAGGAAAAATATATGGGTTTACTTAACTGTCTTTCTCCTTCTCTCTCTGTCATCTAAACGTCATGATTATAAAACTGTCTGGTTTTGGTCATCACTCTGTACCAGAACAAGCATGACACAAAGTAAGCATCTAATTAGCAAAAGCATAACAGAAGAAAGTGCAACAAGGAAAGAGAACAGAGAGAAAAGAAGAAAAAGAAGGAGAATGGGTGGCAAAGAGGAAAAGTAATTGGTGACAGATATACTAAGGCTTATTTTAAATCTTTATCTTGATTCACCAACTGTCCCGGGGACTTGTTTCTGATGTGGAATCTGTAACAAAGCAGATGCAAACCTACCAGTGTAGCCTCTTTTCTACAAGAAAATGCAGAAATACCTTGAGGAGTTCTATGTCAAAGAAGATGACTTTGAGTAATGTTTAAAGTACACTATAAGGATATAACCCTCAAGAGATAAAAATACTGCAGACTATGTGAAAGTCTACACCATAGGTGGAAAACTCAAATGCCTCCAAGGGCCAATCAAGTAACATCAATAACTGAGGCAGGCCAGATATGAAAGAATTAGGTATGGTGAGGACTTTTGCTACCCGGAAAGCAGATGTCCCATCTAAAGAAGCAACTGCTACTCTGCATTGGCCAATTTCTGTTCAATGGGAAGACAGGTCCAAGAGTGCCAGGTATTGCTACTTTCTACAGAGAAGCTAAAATCTGAGTAAAATGTATGTAAAGCTTCTCTATTTTTAAAACAATGTGTAGTTCACACACTTTGCAGTATGGAGCTTTCTTGTTATAGGGCCTTGTGATAGTGGTTATTAAGGGACTCAAAGTCATCAGAGCCTGCATGTTGGCAGTGGATGATCTCACTTCCTTGGGGAGATTATAACGAGAAGAGTAGTTTGGATTTGTAGTTTGGATTCATAACCAAGAGTCAGCAAGAAGGAAATAAATGTTCCTTCCACTATATGTTCAAATGAGAGCCAGGACAAATGAAGCACAGCTTAGAAAATTGGGTACACTTGAACCAAAAATTTGAACCAATTTTGTGAGTGATTTGAGAGACTGACATTTACTGAGACTTGGAGGGCTCCCTAAATTCTCACTGTTAGTTAAGTTAATGAGAAATAAAGTGATGGTGTTTAAAATACTGATTGAGTGCCATAGGTATGCTCATCCTATTGAAGTTGGGCCCATGAGAGGAAAGATATCAATGGACAGGAGCAAGTCAATTCATCAGTCCTAGTTAAGTGATTGGCATCTTTCTTGTCCCGAGTCAACATAGGGATCAGCTTAGAAACAAGACTCCATGGTCTGCTTTGAATATGGCAAGTTGTTCAAAGCTTCTAGTACTCACACATCCACCTACAGCCATTACATAGTTCCCAGCAGTGGGGAAGGGGGTAAAGTTAGCTGTACACTGGCTCTGGCTGTAACAGAAAGATATAGAATGGCAACCTACATCCTGAAGATTGTAACCCTAATTATAGGAGTAGAAACCTTAAGGAGGAGAAAATTAAATTCCATTATGAATATGCTCATTCCCAGATATACCCCCCCAACCACCCAAAAAATGGATTGGCATAACCAGACTAAACATGGTAACATCTTCAAATGAAACAGAAAATTTTCATTCACCTCAGAGAAGAAAATAAGAGAAAGGGATATTGGACTGTGAATGGGAAGGGAATTTTGCTTCCCTAGGAAGCAGAAATTATATACTGTGCTCCTCTCTGTGAAGTTTGCTAAGGAAAAAATATGAGGTGGAGAATTGTATATGAGAGAATCACATACAATGATTTGTCACTTGTTTTCCTCATAAAAACTATTTGTCACTTGTTTTCATTTGTTTCCAGGGTTTGGAGGGTCTGATTTATATGAGGAAAACAAGTAACAAACCATGACTGCCAAGGAACTGTTATGGAAGAGTAAAGAACAATTGTCAGGAGTATGGGCGATATAATTTGGCTCTGTGTCCCCACCCAAATCTCATGTCAAATTGTAATTCCCAGTGTTGGAGGAGGGGTCTGGTGGGAGGTGATTGAATCGTGGAGATGGACTTCCCCCTGGATATTCTCCTGATAGAGTTATCATAAGATCCGATTGTTTGAAAGTGTGTAGCACCTCCCACTTCACTTGCTTTATCTTGCTCCTGCTTCAGCCACGTAGGACATGCCTGCTTTCCCATTGCCTGCAGCCATGATTGTAAGTTTCCTGAGGACTCCCCAGCCATGCTTCCTGTATAGCCTGTGAACTGTGAGCCAATTAAAACTCTTTTCCTCATAAATTATCCAGTCTTAGGTAGTGCTTTATAGCAGTATGAGAATGGACTAATACAATGGGAAATAAGCATTGCAGAGAATAAGAAAAGGAAGCGGGAAAGCAGCAAAACGGTGAGGAGGCTGCAGAAAGAGAGGCAGAAGGGGAGGATTTTAGCAGTTGCCCTAATCAAAAACTTTGGACAGAGTAAACAATATATGAAGATATTTTTAGGAAAAGTTTTAAGTGATAAGCTATATAAAATTCTTATCTTGCTACCTGAAACAGATCATCCATTAATGTCTGAGTAAAATTCATAATGGGGAGGTTGGGAGGGAGGCAGATGGGGTGAGAGATCTATAAGCAGACAGGTAGGCCAAGCAGCCCACCTACAATTGGGGGATATTCAGAGAGCCCATCCAGGATCAACATTAAAATTGATTTAAATAGCAGACCTCAAAATGAAACCTTTGACTCAACTATGGAAGTAATGAAATGAAGACATATATTTTAGAAAGCATATACTGAAGAAAATCAGAATCTCTGAAGGCTTTGAGATCTTTCCTCCCAGGCCAAACTAGGCATTCAAGGGTACATTATTATGGCTATCTGCCCAGGGTACCATTGCCCACAAGGACTGGGAATCCTTAGCAAGAAGGGTTTTTGCTGTCTACTCAAAGTCCCACTTTAGAGAGGCATCTACTTTGTGAGAATTCTCAGTTGAGAAGCCAACAAAATTTGACATGTTTGTTCAGTGCTGTTGGGTATAATTGATTTTAGATTATCCTGATTAAAGTCAGTCTAATTTTCAGACTGTTGTTATACCAAAAGTCCCTGCTGAAAACAATCCTTGTGAGGAGCTTCTGACAGTTTTGGCTTAATTACATTCCATAAAATCTCCCTGAAGCAGAAGTAACTACAAACAGAGGCTGTCCAAGCTTATGAAGGCTTTAATACTTCAACCCATGTGCCAACTGGGAGAGCTTGATACAGAGAGTGTTAATTTCAACACATATTGTCCTCTTTTCCTGTTATTAAGTGAAAATAAAATGTAGGTCATTACTGTTACTTAGGGAAAGAGACTGAGCCCTTTGATCTAATTGTAGACAATTATCAAGGGAACAAAAATGATGAGTGATGTTTTAGTATGAAAATTATTTTTGAAACAAATATTTCATAATAATTTTTATTGTTAGAGCAGTTTCACCATCCAACATGATTATTGTATTCTTCTCAAACAAACACACTGCCCTTTCTAGTTGCCTTGTTTACAGATAGATTTATTTCTCTGTTTTTAAAATCTGATTTATTAGTTATTAATCCTGCTTTGACATATTGCGATAGTGAAGGTTTGAAAGGGTTACTACAGCTCCTCAAAGGCCTATGATGCTACCAGAAAAATAGTTCAGAAATTAAAACAGCATTCAGTCCTGGCTGCATATTAGAATCAGTTGAAATGCCTTAAAACAAAAAATACCAGTGCATAGGCCCTATTCTTTGAGATCCTGATTGATGTGGTCTGGGAAGGGACTTAGTATTGTTCTTTTATATAAGCTCCCCAAGTGATTTTGATGTGCAGCCACATTTGGAAACCCCTCAATTAAGAAATTCTGTATAATTATTTTGAAAGCCAATGAATCAGAGCTAAGAAGTGGAACAAGACAAGTATGTCTGTTCTCACCACTTTTATTCAACATGGTACTGGCAGTTCTAGCCCGAGCAATTAGGCAAGACAAAGAAATAAGGTCATCCAAATTGGAAAGAAAGAAGTCAAATTGTCCCTGTGTACAGATGACATGATTTTACACACAGAAAACCCTAAAAGCTCTACCAAAAAAAAAAAGAAATAGACTTGATAAACAAATTCAGCAAAGTTGCAGGATACAAAATCAACATACAAAAATCAGTAGCATTTCTATACACCAACAACAAACTAGTTGAAAAATCAAGAAAGCAATCCCATTTACAATAGCTACAAAAAATAAAATACCTAGGAATAAATTTAACCAAGGATAAAATATCTGCACAAGAAAAACTATAAAAGGCTGATGAAAGAAATTGAAGAAGACCAAACATGGAAAAACATTCCATGTTCATGAACTGAAATAATTAATATTGTAAAAATGACAATACAACTAAAAGCAATCTATAGATTCAATGCAATCCCTATCAAAATACCAATGACATTCTTCACAGAAATACTAAAAACAATCCTAAAATTCATGTGGAATAACAAAAGACCCCAAGTAGATAAGGCAACACTGAGCAAAAAGAACAAAACTGGAGGCATCACACTGCCTGACTTCAAAATGTTCTGCAAAGCTATCATAACCAAAACAGCATGGTACCACACAAAAACAGGCACATAGACCAATGCAACAGAATAAAGAACCAAAAAATAAATCCACATGTTTATACTCAACTGATTTCTGAAAAAGGTACCAAGAATATTCACTGGGGAAAAGAACAGTCAAGAAAGAATGATACTGGGAAAAGTGGTTATCCATGTACAGAAGAATAAAGCTAGACCCTCCCTCTCATCATGTACAAAAATCAAAATAAAATGGATTAAAGACTTAAATGTAAGACTCAAAACTATGAAACTACTAGAAGAAAACAGGGAAAATACTTCAAGACATTGGACTGAGCAAAGATTTTATGGCTACAACCTCAAACACACAGGTAACAAAAGCCACAATAGAAAAATGGGATAATATTAAACTAAAAAGATTCTGCACAGCAAAGAAAACAATCAGCAGAGTAACAGAAAACCTGCAAAATAAGAGAAAATATTTGCAAACTGTTTATTCAACAAGGGATTAATATCCAGCATATACAAGGCACTCAAACAACTCAATAGCAAAGAATAATAATAATCTTATTGTAAAGTGAGTAAATGAGCTGAATAGGCATGTCTCAAAAGAAGACATACAAATAGCCAACAGGTATAGAAAAAAAATGCTGAGCATCACTAATTATGACAGAAATGCAAATCAAAACCACAATGAGACCGGGCACAGTGGCTCATGCCTGTAATCCCAGCACTTTGGGAGGCCAAGGCGTGTGGATAACCTGAGGTCAGGAGTTCAAGATTAGCCTGGCCAACATGGCAAAATCCCATCTCTACTAAAAATACAAAAATTAGCCAGATGTGGTGGTAGGTGCCTGTAGTCCCAGCTACTCCGGAGGCTGAGACAGAAGAATCGCTTGAACCTGGGAGGCAGAGGCTGCAGTGAGCCAAGATTGTGCCACTGCACTCCAGCGTGGGCGACAGTGCAAGACACTGTTAAAAAAAAAAAAAAAAGAAAGAAAGAAAAAAGCACACACGCAATGAGGTATCACTTGATCCCAGTTGGAATGCTATTATCAGAAAGACAAAAAATAACAAATGCTGGTGAGGATGTGAAAAGTGGGGAACTCCATCTTTACTTCCCACTGTTGGTGGAAATGTAAATTAGTATAGCCATTATGGAAACAGTATGGAGATTCCTCAAAAGAACTAAAAATAAGGCCAGGCACAGTGGCTCATGCCTGTAATTTTAGTGCTTTGGGAGGTCCAGGTGGGTGAATTACCTGAGGTCAGGAGTTCAAGACCAGACTGACCAACATGGCAAAACCCCATCTCTACTAAAAATACAAAAATTAGCCAGGCGTGGTGGCACACACCTGTGCGTATAATCCTAGCTTCTCAGGAGGCTGAGGCAGGAGACTCTCTTGAACCCGGGAGGCAGAGGTTTTCAGTGAGCTGAGATCACTCCACTGCACTCCAGCCTGGGTGACAAAGCAAGACTCTGTCTCAAAAAAAATAAAAATAGAACTACCATATAATCCAGCTATTCTGCTACTGGTTATATACTCAAAGAAAGGAAATCAGTGTGTCAAAGAGAAAGCTGCAGCATTATTCACATTTGCCAAGATACGGAATCAACCTAGGTGTCCATCAGCAGATGAATGGATAAAGAAAATGTGGTACATATACACAATGGAATACTACTCAGCCACAAAAAATAATGAGATCCTTTCATTAGCAACAACATAGATGAGCTTAGAGAACATAATGTGAAGCCAAATAAGCCAGGCACAGAAAGATAAACTCTAAATGTTATCTCCCATATGTGAAAGCTAAAAAAGTTGATCTCATAGAACTAGAAAGTGGTATATAGCTACTAAAGATTGGGAAGGGGAAGAGGAAATAGAGTTTGGTTAAGAGATACAAAATTATAGCTAGATAAAACATGTTCTTGTATTCTGTAGCACTGCAGAATGACTATAGTTAACAAAAATTTATATTTTCACATAGCTAGAAGAGTAGATTTTGAATGTTCCCAACACAAAGAAATTATAAATATTTGAGGTGATGGATATGCTAATTATGCTGAGTTGATCATTACACATCACATGCATGTATCAAAATATCACTCTGTATCTTGTAAATGTGCACAATTACTGTGTGTCAGTTAATAATAAAAGCAAAAACTGAGTAATTAACATCTGGCACCTAATATAAATTTCAATAAATTGAATGTGATTCAAATGATTAACTCAATGCCAAAGAAAGTTCACCTAATAACAAATGTCTTTCCCAAGTAGTAGCGAGATATATGAGTTTTACTAGTATCATCATCTAGAACTTTACAGAAAACTTCATAGATGTTCCAAAGTTGGGAATTATTATTTTGCCTGATACATGAATATAAAAGAATGTGTGTATAAAATATTTCAGCCTACTAGTTATTCATCTCAAGCTATTAAAACTAGCCCACCCACCACTATAAAATTATACCAAGCTCCCAGTCAGTGAAGTAAGGTAATGAAGAGAAATATGTTACAAAGATATTTGCATGTGTTATGACTATATATCTAAAACAATCCAAAAAGAATATAAAATTAAAATATTAAGGTAAATGACTGAATTTAGCTATGTTTCTGAATACCGGTTAATACCAAAATCAATTGCCTTCACATACACCAGCTGTAAATCGCTGAGAATATAATTTTTTAATAATGCCATCTAAAATAGCATCAAAATATCAACTTTCTAAGAATAAATCTAACAAATACAAGAAGAGTGCTATACAAAATATTATAACATTTTATGGAGAGAAATTAAAGATGACCAGAAAAATTAGGAGAAAAATCTTGTTCATAGATTGAAATCATTCACACTGTAAAGATATCAGTCTGTCTAGATTGATTTATAGTTTCCATGCATTACCAACCAAAACTACAACAAATTTTTGGGAGAATATAACAAGCTGATTCTAAAATGTATGGGATATGCAAAGAATCAAAAATAGCACACACACTATTAAAGAAGAAAAAGGAGAGGTAGTGAATGTGGTAATGTTAGTAAGAGAACATTATCATATATTAAGTTTTACAATAAACATACAAAGATAGACAAATGAACCAATGGACTAATATGCAATAATAATAATAATAATAATATAATATAGACAGCCCCCCCAAAAAAACCACACACATACATATGTATACTCTACCTAAGAAAAAGTAAATAAGTTGTGCAGAAACAATTGGTTAACCATTTGGAACAAATGAAACTTGAATTCAATCTCAGGCTATGCACAGTTGGCCCAGCTGCTTTGAGTGGCCTGCTGACGTGATGGCAGGCCTGGAAGGGCCCCCCTGGGACTGCTCATCTCTGCTCTTCTTTCCCAGTAACCAAGCCCAGCCTTGTGCACATGGCAGCAGCATTCCAATACAGCAGTGGTTCTTAACTGGGGCAATTTTGCCCCCATTCCCCAGAGATATTCGGCCATGTCTACAGATATATTGGTTGTCATAATTTAGGGGAGAGAAGGGCAGTACTTGCTACTTGCCCCTAGTGGTAGAGTCCACAGATGCTGATAAACATTCTACAATACACAAAAGAGCCCCCAACCACAAAGAATTATCTGGCCTAGAATGGCAATAGTACCAAGGCTGAGAAACACTGCAATGGGGAAAATGGAAGCTGCAAAATCTCTAAAGGTCTAGGTTTAAATTCATACAATATCATTTTCACTTCATTTTACTAGTCAAAGGATCACAAAGCTAGTCTAGATTTAAGGAGCTGAGAAATAGATTGCACCTTTTGGTGAGAGGAGCTACAAAGAATTTATAGACACTTGTAAGGTACCACTGATGCTTTGGGGAAAGGTTGAATCACTAGGTGGATGTTGATCCCTTTTAAGGAAGTGGAGAAGATTGATAAAGAAATAGTTGAGATTAGATAGAAGGATTCAGGGATGGCTCTGAGATTTCAGAAATGAAAACATTTCTAAGGAGACAGAGAGGCAGTAAACTAAAATAAAAAGACATAATGCTGTGTAAAATTCAAGTGTGACAGATTAATTTTGAGATACTCACACACATCTAGGAGAAGAATGGCATCAATTGAGTTAAGTTCTATGAATGTGGGATGTCAAGAAATTTGTTTTGACAGTTAATATGGATAAGAAAAACTCAAAGTTTATCTTATTGCCAATATCACCATAATGTCATAATTGAAAAAGAGAAAAATAAACACTGAAAAATATCTAGGTCTTCACTAAGTTTGCTTGGCAAGTCAGCAAAAGGGGAATTCCATCACAGCAATTACAAGTATTCTTTTTTCACTTTTATTACTTTTAAAAAATTTTTTGTATCCATAGGTTTTTGGGAAATGGGTGGTATTTGGTTACATGAGTAAGTTCTTTAGCGGTTATTTGTGAGATTTTGGTGCACCCATCACCCAAGCAGTATACACTGCACCCAATTTGTAGTCTTTTATCTCTCACCCACTTCCCACCCTTCACCCCTGCGTCCCCAGAGTTCATTGTGTCATTATGCATTTGCATCCTCATAGCCTAGCGCTCACTTATGAGTGAGAATATATAGTGTT
>CAUYLG010008937.1:0-81758 GCA_963573385.1 Cacajao melanocephalus
TGAAAGGACTCTTACTGCAAGGGCCAGATCAGATCCTGGCATATGAGTTGACCTAATTATAAGGCCAATAGCCTCGCCAGGAGCCGGATGGACAATACCCACCCTCTCCGTACCTGATAACACTTATCAGGAGGCCGGACATCCTACTAGTGCCTGCCTTCTCCGTGCGGGCTCCCCACACCCACTCCTGCATTCCACCCCTAGCCCCACACTCAGCACTAAATCATACTGTCAGCCCAAAATTCAAAAATCCCGCCGAGAGCCTGACCAATGGCAGCTCGCCAAGTCCGGGTCCAGTCTCTGTCTCTGACCAATACAGGTGCCCATGCTTTGTTTCCTCACCGGTCAATCTGTTACCTGCTCCAGCCTACCTGTGGGTACCTCTGCTGCGCTGCCAATGGCAACTTGCCAAGTCCAGGTCCACTCTTTCTATGACCAATGCAGTTGCCCATGCTTTGTTTCCCCACTGACCAATCTACTGCCCTTACCCCCTATAAAACCCCACGCCCAGAACGGCCGGGCGCGACTTCTCTGGCCTCTCTCTCTCTCTCTCTCCCTCCCCCGGGGCCACAGAACCTCGCCCGGGAGCTAAATAAACTGGAATTTAATTTGTCTCGTGCTGGCCTCAGTTTCCTCATTTTAAACTCGACAATATCCTTACAAGAATAACCTTACACATAGTAAGGAATACATAAATATATAAAAACACTGGTACTTGTACTTTCTGTGGAAGGCCTGTTCCATACTGAGCATTGGTTATGGCAGACAGATTTGTGGTATTCTTTCTGGGCTCTTCTTTCCCTTCAATGGCTCAACAGGTCTTGGGACAGGATTTAGGGACATCTACAGAGTATCATCATAATAAGATGTAAATTACATGCAAATCAGTAGGTACATATTATTTGTCCAGCATGTACTTGATGTTAAAAGAAAATTAGAAGAAATGGTGAAAACAAGTATAATTAATTCCTGAGAGATTGTTTGGAGTCCTGCCAAGTGTTTTTTGGTGACCAGAAAATACTGAGATGTTTAGTTGATGAGAAAACAAACAGAAAAAAAGAGGAAGCAATTATCAAGTAAAATAGAAACAGTCACTTTGGAATATCAGTAAGTGAAGCTTTTTTATTTCATTGTAGAAATGAGGAAGCATGTTGAAAAATTAATTTGGGTTAGTAACAAAATCGCTTTTGTTATGATGTTTGTATCCTTAACCAAAAAGCTATTCTTTTTCTACTTCTGCATTTAATGTGACTTTTTTCTTATACTTATTTTGAAGTCACTAAAAAAATACTTTATATCATCTCTTTTGTTTTACCAGTTATATTTCAGAGTAGGTGAAAAATAAGAATAATACATTAGTTTCATTATCACTATATCTGTTATCTACATATGTGTGCATATGTGTGTGGGTATGCATAATCTGAAAATACATAGAATTGAAAATCAAGAAACCTAGATTCCAGTCAGAGTTTATCTCACCTATAAGATGTGTGTACATTGAATAAGAACGTTGTATATGCAAATGATTTATTCCTTCCTTCCCCCATTCATTTATTTAATTTAATGAATGTCTTCTGTGTCAGATACTGAGAATACAAATGTGAGTAACTCATAGACACTGTCCACAAAGTACTTCACATATAGTAGAAGACTAATTCACAGAAGAGCATGTGACCTAATGTAATCAAAGTCTTCTTGGGAATTTTAGTGGGAGCCTTGGGGAAACAAGATTTTTTTCCTTTTGATTTTGTGCTAGAAGGAAACGGTAAGGATAAAGATGTTAGTGATCATCTCTTACACCATAGAGAGTGTTTCAGAAAATGAAGTCAATATAAAAGAAAGCAAAGTTAAAAGTTGGAGGGAAGACAGTGTTTCTTTGGTGATAGAGAGGTGAGAGAGGGAAAAGCTTTGCAAGGTAGAGAAAGCACCACAAAGAAGGGCATGGAGAGATTTAAAACAATATGATATTCTAAATGAAATGTAAGATGTGTAAAGGGGTTGAAGGAATGGAGGGGAAGTTAGGCAGAGGCTAAGTATAAAAGATATTTTAATCTTGCAGGTAATGGGGAGCCATTGAAATACTTTAAAAATAATCTGGCAATAAAGTAAGGAGAGAGAATCTACATGGTGTGGTAAATAACCTAATTGGGGATGTGAGAGAATAGGTGGAATGTAGATTGGTTCCAAGGTTTCTGATTTGGGTGTCTGAATGCATTTTATTGTTATTCAAAAGGATAAGAAATTCAAAAGGAGAATAAAGATAAATGATAATTACTGTTCTTTTGGAAATAATGAATTTGAAGTTCGTTTGGAAGATGTACCTGGAAATGTCTTGTCTAAAGTTCAGTAGAGGGCTCTCTTAGGTCACCATCCTATTACAGCTATTGACACAGATGTGGTAGTAGAAACTGTGAAAGTGAATGTGATTACTTAGAACAAGTTGTCTAGAAGAAAAGAAAGATTGGGGAAGAACTTTGGATAGGTGAAAGAACATGAATGGAGACTAAAAGGGAAGGGTAGGAGAGGAAGTGGTGTCACGGAGGCTAGGAAAAGAGAAGGTTTAATAAGAAGGCCTGCTCAATAATCTACTGCACAGATAAGTCAAACAGCATTACTGAAAACAATCTATTGGATTTTGCAATTAAGAGAATATGTATATTCATACTAGAGCAATTTTTTTTTTTGAGAATAAAGTGAGGAGGGAGGCCAAGGTATGATTGTAATAGATTGAAGAGTAAAGAGAAAGTAAAAGAAAAGAGTGATACTAGTTGTGGAATAACATAGGATTGAGGAAGTTTGGTTCGGTTTGGATTGCAAAATTTTGAAAACCACTTAAACAGATTTTGAGGAAGTGGTCAGTAGAGAGGCACAGATTGAAAATAAGGGAGACACAGAGAGTGAATTATCAGTGAATTTCTGGAGAATATAAATAATATCAAGGAACCATGTGGAGGGGTGACTTTTGGTTGGGAATGCACCTTGATACTAGAGGAAAGAAGGGAGAGGCTTCATATGGACATAGACAGGCATATCAGTCAAGTTATAACTATCCTCAAAAGAAGCCATTTAAAGTTTTTAAAAGAGAAGGAATTTAATGCAAATAATTTGTTAATAGGTCATGGAAGAATTTGAAAATGAAATAGGGAATTATAAACCAACTCAATAATTAACAAGAGCATGAAGCCAATAATCTGGAGGAACAAAAAACAAGGTAGCATTACTAGGAGTGGAAGCTAGAACCATGCCATCCTGTCTGTTAGCCTTTGAAGGAAACAAGCTCTGGTATAGATATTGTCAGAGGCAGAGGGTGGGGGAGAGGAATGTCCTCGCTTCTCTTTACTTTCTCCCTTTTAGTCTCCTGCTGGTACCTCCCAGACATCCAGCATGAAGCCTCCAGGGTCAAGCTCTGTGCCATATTAAGCAGAACCAGGAAAAAGAACAAAAGGCTCTGAGTTCAAACAGACCCATGACTATTATAACAGGGTTGGAAATGTGAGAGAGAAAAGGAAAATAAGAAGTAAAGAAAAGCCAGGCATGGTGGCTCATGCCTGTAATCCCAGCACTTTGGGAGGCCAAGGTGGGTGGATCACTTGAGCCCAGGGGTTCAAGACCAGTCTGGGAAACATGGTGAAACCCCAACTATACACACACACACACACACACACCCCAAAAAGTTAGCTGGGTGTGGTGGCTAGCTAACTTTTAGTCCTGGTTACCCGGGAGGCTGCACTAGGAGGATCACCTGAGCCCAGGAGGTCGAGGCTGCAGTGAGCCATGATTTTACCACTTCACTCCAGCCTGGGTGACAGAACAAGACCCTATTTTAAAAAAAAGAAAAGAAAGTAAAAAAAAAAAAAACAAAGTGAAGGAAAAAGATGGTTGGTGTATGAGCAACAAGATTGGGAAAGCTACTGTGAAGAATGGTTGAAGGAACCAAGCAGGGTTTTATAAGTACATGGTAGAATCTGGTTGATGATCCACTTCATTTCTAGGCAAGAAGTTGCTAGTAGTACCAATTTGCACTATTGGATGTAACAGGAAGACATGTTAGTCCATAGGACTAGAAGCTTCTCTGAGGTCCAAATACGTATATTGTAAGTAAAGAAGTGAAAAAGCTTACAGGAGAAAGAGCAACTGTGAGAGAATAATATGCTGTAGTTTAAGATTTTGGAAGTGGAACAATTCTAAGTATTAGAAAGTTCCATGAAAACGTAAGTAGGGGTGGTTTCTGTGTTGCAGAGAGGGTAAAATAACTTGCAAACTAGGTTATTGAAGAGCTATTGACATGGGTGTTGAAGTCTACAGTGATTATAACATTTTTTGGAGTAAAAAGGAAGACTGAGTCAGGTGTCCAAATCTTCAAGGAATTAAGTGATCATCTGGAAAAGAGAAGGATGATGTCAGGAAAGAGTAGAGAGTGATGCATTTGATATGTACCTGTAAGAGTGGAGGGCTTTGAGATAAGGTTGGGAAAGTAATGGTATAAATGTGGTGATTAAGGGAGTGCTACCCATGACCCTGTGTCATGTGAGGAGAGAATAAGAATTTCTTTATGAGAGGGCCAGGATCTAGTTGAAGGAAGAAGGCTTAGGGAATGTTCTGGAATTAGATTTTTAAATGGCAGGTAATTACAACAAAATGAGAATCTGAGAGCAAAATGGGTTGAGGCCAGTAGACCTGAGGAAGAAAACAGCAGCTTGGGGAACAACACTGTTTGGACAATGATAGATGAGACTGAATTTTGTTGAGTAGCAAAGAATAACCAGAATGAAAAAGATTGGTTGTGTCAACTGGCTTCATAATTCCTGGCCCAGGCAGGCTGAAGTCCTTGTAGGTTTTGGAGGTCCCCTGTGTTTAGCAGCCTTTGCTCAGTGCTGATGTTTCATGTGCTGCTTCCATTCCTCCCTCTGCTGTTCATTCAAATATACTACACTTGGAAAGTAGTTCTTGTCTTTTCATTCCAGCATAACCTTAGGGTCCAATTTTTAGAAGTTTTAATGTTTGCACCAGCTTATCATTATTCACTATAGATGCATTTCCAAGTGTCACAGTGCACAGATAGATGATTGTTTCTACACTGGCATAGAAAAGAGTTCCCCAGGTCTGCGAATGGGTCCTGGTTAGGGCTGTTAGATGGATTTTCTTATTTTCACAGAGGCAGTATTCGGTAAAACGTTTCTGATGATGATCTTGATCAGAGGATGGGTAGGAGGAAGAGAAGGAAAATAAAGGGGTTAATAAAAATAAAGTGACTAATGAGCATCATGTAGCTGACTCAAAATACACTCTTCTTATCCATATATCAAATCTCATTGAATCTAGGAGGGACTTTTTTCACATTTTTTTTTTACAATAACTTTTTTCACATTTTAGTATTTGTGAAAGTGTTAATGACGTTACAATTAGAATTGGTTGTATTTTTTCTTTTGTGTTGGTCCATACAACACCAATGTGGATTTAGCAAAATCAGATGTGTGTTTATTTTCATTCTTATTTGCTCCTACTGTATCTCACATTTTAAAAACTCTTCTTGGTGCTTGTTTTCCATAAGTTCTTTAACTCTACCCAATATTCAACCTGTTTCCGTTGTACTTTTTATTGTAACTTCACTTTTCTTTCAGCTTGTAGTTTATAGAGTATTGTTTTTTCTCTAAATCCTCAGCTTTAAGAAGATAGCATGTAATATACATTCTCCAGGCCTGGCTCTTTTGTTAAGTATCACATGGCTCTTGGGCAAGCAATTCAACCTCTTTGGGCTGTAATTTTCTTATATATAAAATAGGGGTTAAGTCTAAGGATACCAAAAGTCTCTTTCTGTTTTGAAAATTTGGGGTTTCTTGACCGTCAGAAGGCCAAAACATCCCTACTCTAAACCTTTGAGAGGAATCAGGGCAGAGGATAATGATATAAAAACTCTGCCTCTTTTCTCAGACTCATTCCTTAAACCTGCATATTCTACATATTATCTGACTTTTGTTGCTGCCAAGCTACTCTGGGTTCAAGGTTTATGTCTGGGCATAGACATCTAGCAACATCATCTTCATTTATATAGATCTACTTGATAAAAAAATCAGTATATGTCCCTATTTTCAAGTTTAGTAAAAAGAGTCAATATTTTTTATAATAAATAATTTGGATTTTTAATTTTTTCCTGGGGAGTCATTATTTTCTGTTGTCTCTGGCATAAATTGAAGATTAAGTTTCACAATGGAAAGTTTAGAAGAGACTATTTGCTGTGGATTGCTACTATATGTGTACGTATTTGTATGTGTATATATAAAGTATACCATAAAATAAGGTAGCTAGCTAGAAGTCAGATCACTACCTATCAGGTCACCTAGAAAGTAGGGATTGTATGTTACCTGATGGAATTGAAATGATGTTTCTGTAGCACTTATTGTAATGAGTATTTTTTTTAGCATGGATAAATACTGGAAAATAAACTCAGTTGCAAGTTAAAATAGTTGAACTCTAAGTTCTTTTTACTTGCCAAGTGATGACTTTTGGGCTAGCTAAAATATCTATTGATTTTTTTAAAGGCAAAATTAATGGTGGTGTCAGGTCTTCATTACAGAGTAGATAATACATTGGACTATCACTAGAGAGGACAAATGATCCAAGATAAGTTATGTTAGTGGCCTCATATATAAGAAAACTAGCCCTGAAGGAAATTAATAGTTTCTTATGATTTCCTAGGGAAATTGCTTTAAATAACCTGTAGTTTGGTAGATATTCATATCCCGAAATTCACTTAATTAAAGCACAGACTAAGACTACAAGAGTGCTACAAAGAAGTGTATATAATTCATTTAGGGGAATAATATGAGGGCTAGAATATAAAATAAAATGTAGAGTTAACAATTATCTAGCAAATTCAGCTTGATTGGTAGAGAAGCACTGACTTAACAAATGACATATACAATTATTAGAGAGTTAGTTTGGTCAATTAAAGCAAATGTAAAAATAACAAAAACTAATCTTTTTCAAGTATCCATTAACATTCTAGATATTTTCTATTTTAAATTTCAAGAAGGGCTTAGAGATAGGGTGATCATGTAATTTATCATTCAAACCAGAGCAATAAGCATAAACTAGGCCTATTCCTGGAAATCAAGGGTATAAAGTTGTTTTAGTTAGGTTCTACCATGTGTCCACTCTCATTTCTGATTATTGCTAAAAATGTTAAGAAATGAACTAGTTAACATTCCAACTGAAGAGAAAGAGACAAAAATCTTTCTCAGTAAGCCTCTAATCCATTGATTCTAACCTTTTGGGGAGCACTGATGTCTTGAAAAATGTGATGACATGGACTCTCTCCAATAGAAGTGAATTGAAAATGAAATACTAGGGGATTCATAGACCCCTGAAAACCATTCATGGGCAAGAATCTCAGCTCAAAGCCAGGAAAAAGAAATAGGATATCGATTTTTTATTCTGGTAAAAGAGCTACCCACAAGCACCACCACTACACAAACACATTTTGATGAACTGTAACATACAATTAACATTTCTTATTATAAGTAATTCAAACGTATATAAAAATAGAAAGACTATTGTAATGAAACCCCATATAACTATCATCTGACTCAGGGTCGAATAAGATTTGTCTACCCCTGTTTTATCTATTCCCTTTTTGAGTTGTGGTTGTTTTTGAAGCATTTTAAACAAATCCCAGATTCATTTAATTTCTCCCCTATACACTTTAGTAGACATCTTTAAAAAAATAGACATTATTTCACTTTGCCAGGAATGCCATTATCACAACAAAACTGACACTGATTCTTCAGTATCATCTGGTACCCTATTCATATTCACATTTTATCAGTTGTGTCAAAAGTTATTTTCCGTTGGATTTACTTGAATTGATATTCAAACAAACAAATATCACCCTTTGTATTTTATTTTTTACAGTCTACTGCCATACCCTTTCTCCCTTTTTGAAGCAAACTGGGCCAGTTGTCTCATATTATAGATTTGTGTGTTTGCTTCATTGTGGTCTCACATAACTTGATTCTTAATCCCCTATATTTCTTGTAAACAAGAAGTGAGTTGTTGGGCTTGCTTAGATTCAGATTCGATTTATTTTCTTTTTTTCCAGGAAAATGTCCACAAATGATGGTATATATTTCATTGGTTACGCTCTATAAACTGTGATATTTTAGGATTTGCTGACAATCAGAAATTAGAATCTTATGACCAAAAGAAACGCCAGGACTAATTCTTGTTTCTCACTTTCCAAATATCTGTGGTCCACCCCAATTTTTTTTTTTTTTTTGGCCATCAGAATATTAACTACTCATATGAAATATTTATAAAATGTGACAGTTGTAAACTATATTTCCCTTTAATATTCATTTTAAATTATTACATTGAGCATATACTTTTTATTCTTACCCCTCTCTTTTCTGGTTTCTTTTATCCCATTCTTTTAAAAACAAGCTATTAGTTCCCATAGCAGCCTTTACCAAGATAGATAAATATCAACATCATGGTTGAAATACCAAAGCTCAGTGCCAGCAATTATCCTAAAATTTGTGTGTTGGTGTAATAACACACAGGGACTTGAGTACATTGCTAATAGCCATTGAGGGTAGCAAGCTAGTCTCTAAACATATTAAAATGCCTCAGAGGACTTTTTCAGTACTACATAATCAAGATTTGGTGATATGAACTGCTTTGTTAGGACTTGCTGTGAATTTTGCATTGCCTTATTGTGTGTGTGGAAATTAGTGCCGACTTTCATAAATTGGCTTGGATAATATACAGATCAACCAACAGGAGACAGAACTAGCCAAATAAAGCATATGGAAAATCATTGGAAAAAGAGCATATTATGTAGTGACTTTTAATTTGGAAATGAGAATGTAAGACTATATCCAATTTAATTGGGGCTTGTCTGAAAATGCGTTGGTATCTGTCATTTCAGAATTGAAATGTTTTGATTTGCTTAAGTTTGATTTGCTTTGCTGAGGACAAGGATACTACCAGCAATGGGGTCTGACAAAAATAAATTATTAAGCTGGGTTATTCTCATTTTTATTCTCTTTAAAGATAGTATTGACAAAATCTGTCTTGTTATTCTTAGCAACATAAATAAGAAGTATTTTGGGGGCAAAGAGCATATAAGAAAGAAGGTTAAAGTTTTTCTGTCTTTTGTTATATTTGATTTTCAGAAAAATAATGTGAAAAAAGCATTTATTTTCACAGTTTCTTTGGGTTTAATTATACAAATAGCTATTAATAAAGTAAGAATAATGCATGGTTTACTGGCTAAAATTTGAAGGATTTTTCTAACACTGAAGCCATTCTTTAAACATGCTGGAATTTAGAAGTCAGCTTTTCTTCAGCATCTTTGACAAACTTTTGCTTTTTTTTTTTATCATGTTGTTTTTTTAAAGAGTGTTTTTGGATTTGTATCTCCTTTTATTTATAGTTTATTGTGTTAAAACCCTCCCAATTGCCACTCCTAATTCTAACCCTGGGAAAAAGTCTTGTTGGTTACTCCCATTCCTTAGGGATATTATATAAGCATTTTTACCTACTACTCCAAGAAATCTGTATTAAATAGGCATTGTTATGTATTATATACAATAAAAAAATTATAGGGCAAGGCAGCTGCCACATGAAAAACAACTTGTTTGGTATTGTCTGTTTTTTAGAGAGGGGCATGGAATAAAAGTAAAAATATGTAAGGCTCATAAAGCTTTAATAATGTGTGTATATATGTTAATTTCTCTCAAAAACATATGAAAATTGCATATGCATATGCACACACATATATGTATACACACATGTGTGTGTGTGTGAGTGTGTGTGTGTATAAAAGGAGTGATTCCATTGCAAGGTTGATTTAATTATTAGAATGTGTCCTCTTTACCGGGCACGGTGACTCACGCCTATAATCCCAGCACTGTGTCCGTATAAAAGGAGTGATTCCATTGCAAGGTGGATCTAATTATTAGAATATATCTTCTCGACTAGACTTGGTGGCTCATGCCTGTAATCCCAGCACTTTGGGAGGTCGAGGCAGGTGGATCACAAGGTCAGGAAATCGAGACCATCCTGGCCAACATGTGGTGAAACCACATCTATACTAAAATACAAAAAGAAATTAGACGAGTGTGGTGGCACCCACCTGTAGTCCCAGCTACTTGGGAGGCTGAGGCAGGAGAATTGCTTGAACCCTGGAGGTGGAGGTTGCAGTGAGCTGAGATCGAGACAGAATGAGACTCTGTCTCAAAAAAAAAAAAAAAAAAAAGTCTCTCAACCTCTTTTTTCAAGACCAAATGTCTTGCAATTTCTCAACTCTTTTTTCCTATGTCATCCTTTCACGACACTTTATTATTCTATTTAAATTCCTTTAAATTACTGCATTTTGACACTATTGTTATAATGTAGTACTGAGAACTTAACAGACTACCAGGTATGGTCTCATTAGAACAGTAAGACTATTATTTTCTGATGTATGACATCTGACATGTTGTGCTGTTGGTTTTTCCATTAATGCAGGCTAATGCATGAGATAATTTTCAGTTGCAAAATCACAGAATACTTAGAGTCACCTAATCTTTATGTCTTCTTCATAATTTTTTTTTTTTACCAGAAAATGCTGTCAGGCCATGTCTTCCTCATCTTGTATTGATTAATTGAGGCTCCAAGACACATTAATTCTAATTCTCAGCTTTACATACACATATCAGAAGAGTTACAATTGGCCGGGCATGGTGGCTCAGCTTGTAATGCCAGTACTTTAGGAGGCCAAGGCAGGCAGATCATTTGAGGCCAGCAGGACCGACATGGTGAAACTGCGTCTCTACTAAAAATTAAAAAAAAAAATTAGCTGGGCATGGTGGCACATGCCTGTAGTTCCAGCTACTCTGGAGGATGAGGCAGGAGAATCATTTGAATCTGGGAGGCAGAGGTTGCAGTGAGTGGAGATAGCGGCAGTGCCCTCCACCTGAGCTAGACTCTACCTCCAAAAAAGAAAAAAAATAGTTGCAATTTATGTTGGTCAAAAATGTCTTTCTTTATTTTCTTTCATTTTTGGTCCTTTCAAGGAGATTTGAGTTCTAAACCCAACTTTCTTACCTACAAATTTGAGACCTTGAGTAAAGTATTGAGACTGAAATTTAGTATCTGCATTTCTAAAGCATTGATAACATAGGTGTGAATGATAAGTAAAATAACATATGCACAGCTTTTTAGCACAGTACCTGGCATATAGAAAGCATTTGCTAAATATGCATTTTCTCCCTATTGTCAGTTTGTATTATACATAGAAAAATCTACATTATTCAGCCACTTGCTGGATAACCACTGAACTCATACTGTTTTCAGACCTTGTTTGTGGTAAAACCCCAACTAGTTTTTGCCAGGCAAGGGGTAGAAGAACTCTAAATAATCTTGAATTTAAAGCAGTACTTATCCTTTTTGCTACATAGTAGAAAATATAATCATTCTGGAAATCAGAATCAACATTTTCTATTCATCTTGTTGACATTAAGTTTAAACAATTTTTCTAATTTAGACTTTTTTCTTCATCTTAGAAACTGTAAACCTCATAGGGAAATGCAATAGTAAGTTTCTTTGTACATTTGTAGCTGAAGCTATGTTATGTCATATATGGCCAAAGAAAAATGGTAAAGGCATTTCCACTTTTCTTCGTACTGTTCTTACGTTTATTTGTACAGCTATTGTGCATATCATCAACCTACATAAAATGTCATTACAGAGGCACATTTTTCCAAGATAGTTAAAGTATGAGGACAATTGAGTATATTCTTATATCTATCAAGCTTAATCTGTAAGCTGTATTTAATTTCAAACAGACGGTTTTTGACGTAGAATCATTTAACTTCCAAATGATTGGAGTCTAATTGAGAGGAAATACAATGGGTGTAGGCTCCTTTTTCTTCACAGTTGAGTCTTATGTAGAAATTCTCTGCATATGATGCAGAGATGCATGAGTAAATACTACATTAAAAATTGAAACTTTAATTACCTTATTCTTAATTTCTGTAAATTCTTTTCAAAAATAACCCAAGAATCCTTAAATATGAGAGAAAGTCCCATAGTGAATAAAATCAATAAATATTAGAGACACTTTTATGAGCATGGCACTGTGCCTGACTCTGTATGATTCAAGGGATTCTAAATACTGTTGTTGTTGTTTGCTCTGAAAGAGCAACAATATAGCTTTTTAAGATACTAGTCAACCTCTAATAATAATTTTGATTGGAGCCAGGCATGGTGGCTCATGCCTATAATCCTAGCACTTTGGGAGGCCGAGGTGGGCGGATCATGAGGTTAGGAGTTCAAGACCATCCTGGCCAACATGGTGAAACCCCATCTTTACTAAAAATACAAAAATTAGCCAGTTGTGGCAGTGTGCATCTGTAGTCCCAGCTACTCAGAAGACTGAGGCAGGAGAACTGCTTGAACTCAGGGGGCAGAGGCTGCAGTGAGCTGAGATCACACCACTGCACTCTAGCCTGAGTGACAGAGTGAAATTCTGTCTCAAAATAATAATAATAATATTGATTGGAAGGGATCAGCAGTGTAGACTCACATATGGATTTGGAATACAGTTAGAAATATGCTAATGAAATCACAATAAAGCTTTTACAGACTTTAAGTAAACAAAATAGGTGATCAAGGAAAAATGTGTTGAATGAATATGCTCAAAATGCTTAGTTTAAGATGTAGAAGCTCAGAAAATGGTTTCCAAAAAACTAGTTTCCTTGATGGTTTAAAGGTGTGGGGAGAGTAACTAGTATTTGAATAGCTTAAATAAAAAATGTTTTGATTAACTAATTAAACATTGTGGGCTGGAAGATCTTATATCAAAGAAAAGGGTGGAGACTGTTGTTTTATTTATTCATTCATTTAGCAGGTATTTGTCACCACTTTAGTGCCAGGCATTGAACTCTTAAAAAAAAAAACAAAAAAACAAAAAAACAAAAAAACAGAGAGAGAAAAGAAATAGGTAGATAATCTAATTCAATCCAAAGTGTGGGAGGAGGAATAGAGGATTAAAATGGAAGAAGGTAATGTCAGCCTCCTGCAAATTCTTTTCACACTCTATAATTCTTCCATATGGAGGAAAGGAAAGCAGAATGCTGAAAGGATGAAGTAAAATCTGCAGAATTATTTCAGCATTCAGCATTAGATTTATTGGAAAAAAAAGGATCCAACTGAAAGTTTTCTAGTTTGAAGTACTAACTTGGCCTCTTAAAAGAACCTGGACACTTAGTTTGCCTGAGGGAACAAATATTTGGAAAGGGCTTCCAACTTCAGGCTAAGACAAGTGAGAGGAGTTCTAAGATCATTCAGTTAGAACTAATACGTAAGGAAATGTTTAGAAAATGCTGAGAATAGTTGATGAACAGTGAATCTTTATAGCTGCTTGTTTACTTGTAAATTCTCAGAGTAATTTTAAATATTAACTTTGCCTAATGTTCAGCAATTTCCAAAACGTTAATAATTTCACTGAAGTAAGCATTGTTTATTTTTTCAAAGGTATTCAGATACACACATGGGCATAGTATGCATGCACACACTCACAACACACAATCTTTGTTCACTTTGTTGCCAGTTGGCCTTTTTATATGGAATGTAGCTGGGCAGTGGAGAGGGGACAGGTTATCCACTAATAGACAAGTGACCATAGTTTAATTTTGAAAGGATTGAAAATTAATTGGTGTGACTAGCCTACAAATAAAACGACACTATTTGATTACTTGTTTGAGAATAATAATAATATTTGCTCTAAGTTCTAGCCATCTCTTTCTCAGCAATATTCTTTCTCCTTCCTTAATATAATTGGTTTTACAAAAGTGTATGGTTGGTACCACTATCAAGAAATATGTTTGCATAATATAAATTTGATTTCAAATTAACTCTTAAGAAAATGAAATGGAATTTACTTCACATTAATTGTGTTTAGGTTAGCCAATAATTGTATTAGAGGAAATTAGTACTTCAAAATACTATCATTTTGAATGAATTGCTATCATATTTAACAAACTTTTAGAATACATGAGTTCTGCCTTGTAAGTACATCAGAAAAAATAATCAGTAAGTTTTAAATAAGACTTATTTAAATTTAAATAATACTTTAACTTAAATGAGTTACTTCTTCGAGTTACATATTGTTTTAAATACAGTGAAATTTAAGCAGTAATCTATCAAATGAAGCCATTGTTACTGTATTCCAGAGTTTTTGTGATATAAGGTTTGTGAGGAGCTGAGGGTAATGTAGGGTGAATGTGGAGCAAGAGTCTGTGTTGGATATGGGAGGCCATTGTAGGCCTTCGTCTACTTCAGGCAGGGCAGGGGAGAATATCAAAAGGATGTCTGAGGAAAAAAATCTGATTGATGTGTTGGAAATGGGATACTAAAAGCTTATCACTGAGTAGGAAATAAAGTTTTTGGAGTTAGACAGCAAATATGATTTCCCCTTCTGGTTTCTCACAACAGAGGAGGAAAATAGTTTCCTTTTCACTGAATAGCTTCACTCCTCTTCCTAAAAACGAAAATAAATAAACAAAAAAACCCCAAAATAAGTGTGATAGTTTATTGGCCAGCCTATATCCAGGACAATCATACCTTTTCTTCTATTATCTTTACACTTGATGTAGTTGAGTAATAGTCATTCTTCTAGTCTGTGAATTGCAGTAAATTTCTTGGTAGATTTATGTTACCTTAAGTTGATTTTTTTTTACTGTGATAATAGTGATAACAACTTTAATAAAACATAGCAATATGAATCCCTATATTTCATCAGATAATTTACTTGCTTTTGCATAATTAGCCTGCAAAGATTTGCTTCTATTTTTGCATATGAAGCATTTAAGTCTCAGAGAGGCTCAGTAACTTCCTTGTGGTCCCTCAGTTTATAAGAGACAGGGGCAGGATTTGAATGACAAAGTATTTGATTTTTCATGATACTCTAATACTGTTTAATTGCAACCTATCTTTTCTTTTACAAGATTCATGTATGTAATAAAAAATTATATCCAAGAGATGTAAAAGCATAGATTTTTTTTTTCTTTCTAATTCACATTTTAAATGAACGATGTGGTACATGAAGTTCTCTCCAACACTTGGGAGAGATATGGCACTAATGAGGAAACATTTCTAACTTAGTTTGTCACATGAAGATTCAATCAGGAATAACTATGTGACTTTTAAGAAAATTAAGATTGGCTGTCAGAGGGAAATTTCTATCCCACCCTATGGAATAGTCTTCCAGTGAAAGAGGATATCACTTGCAGTTCTCAATAAAGAATTGTAAATTATTATCCTAGAACATGTGTTTATTACTGAATATAGTCATTTTAATAATGGAAGAATAACTAAATTTTCTATGATATCTTTCCTATTTTTGATGTCTATTTAGAACTTTATCATGTATAGAAAAACATGATCTAAAGCATTCAAGGATCTGGTTTACTACATGCATGAGTTTTTAAAATTTGGAGAAATTCAGAAAACAAGAAGTACATACATAAAGATGGACCAAAGGATATCATAATTTAGCCACATTCATATATACTTAAGGACAGCAAAGAAATACTGTAGAAGTATATGATTTTAACATCTTTTGGAAGATATATGCTGAATGTATTTTTTAATAGGACATTTTGAAGCTTTTCCTAAGGTTGAATATAAAATATTGGTTCAAGAATTATGATTGTGAAATGCCTAATGAAAAGAATATTCTGTGAAAAATTAGTAGGTGATAGAAGAATGCCACCTATAAGAACTTTATTAGAAACTAGATTAGCAGGCATCTGACTAGGACCAAGGATCTCTTCCCCAAGTATAAAGGAACCAAGAAAAAATTATCTCAAAGTTCTTAAGATTGACACAGGCTTGGCCGGGCATGGTGGTTCATGCCTGTAATCCCAGCACTTTGGGTGGCCGAGGCAGGCAGATCACCTGAAAGTCAGGCGTTTGAGACCAGCCTGAACAACATGGAGAAACCACGTCTCTACTAAAAGTACAAATTAGCCAGGTATGGTAGTACATGCCTGTAATTCCAGCTACTCGGGAGGCTGAAGCAGGGGAATTGCTTGAACCCAAGAGGTGGAGGTTGCAGTGAGCCGAGATCCTGCCACTGCACTCCAGCCTGGGCAACAAGAGCGAAACTCTGTCTCAAAAAAAAAAAAAAAAAAAAAAAGATTGACACAGGCACATATAGCCCATTTAGGTCATAGGTTTGTAAAGCTTGTGTATTTGATGAAGTTCAACATTTTAGAAAGCTCTAGCAGTTTATAAAATGTAATAAAACATTTCACCTTTTTTAGCATCTTTGTAGGAAAACAATTTCCATATACTATCATGACATCGACGCTCTTTGGGATGACATTATTGCATTAATCGATAATTATTTCTTCTTAAATATAACCTAGGAGATAAAGCTGCCAAGACAGCATGTTTTATAAAAGCTAAAAGTTATTGTGAATTCCTCTGAATCAATAATTTTTTTTAAATATGAGAAAATTATATTTTCATATTTTCTTAAAAAGAAACTGAAGGAAAAATTTTTATATAGTAGCAGTTCCCAAGTTATTAATTTTAGGAATATTTTATACTTAAAAAAATTGTTGAGGACCCCAAACAGCTTTAATTTATGTGCATTTTATAATTGATATTTTTTAGTTTAGAAATGTTTAAAATATTAATTCATTAAAATACTATTAGTCTATACCCAAGAAAATCACAAACATAATTCACACAAAACTTATACACAAATCTTCATAATTATTCATAATAGCCAAAAAGTGGAAACAACCCAAAGGCCCATCAGCTGATCAATGGATAAATAAAATGCAATATATCTATACAATGGAATTATTTGTCCACAAAAAGGAATGAAGTATTGATATTTACTACAATATGAATAAACCTTGAAAACATCATGCTAAGAAAGAAATAATACAGGCACAAAAGGTAACATTGTATCATTCCATTTACATGAAATGTCCAGAATAGGCAAATCCACAGAATCAGAAAGTGAGAGAGACAAGTGGAGAATGGGCAGTAACTGTATATGGGTATAGTGTTTCTTTTTGGGATGGTCAAAATATCTAGAATTAGTGGTAATGTTTGTGCAACTTTGTGAATATACTTAAAACCGCTGAATTGTATACTCTGTTTTTTACTTTATTTTTTTAAGGTCATCTTGGCTTCAGATGAATTGTATACTTTCCAATGGTGAATTTTATGGTATATGAGTTATATCTCAATTAAAAATATAATAAGCACATTATATTTTATCCTAAATTACATATTTTCTTGAAAAACAAATGTGTATTCCAAACAAAAATACTAATGAGTTGCATTGCTTTACATTTTCTACAAATCTTTTTGTTCTTTGGCTTCATGGGAATAATTGGATTCTATGTTTGCTTCTACATTTAATTTATTGTAATATATTGTTTTGGCTGAGTTATATAAGAAAGTCTCGCCTTACACAGATATATAGTTAGAAAAGAGAGGAGTATCATAATAAATTATTCATATAGTTATGGATTTTTTCTTTGATATTATAACAAAATTTGATGTGTGGTGACTTCTAAAGGTTAGTCGAATGTAGAATTTCAAATCTCCGAATAGTGCTGACTTGGCTACAGTTATTCAAAGGCTAGACTGGGCTGGGAAATTGAAGATGACTCACTCACATGGGTGGTAGTTGGAGTTGGCTGTCTACTGGATGCTCAGCTGACCAGAGTGCAAGTGTTTTCCTTGGTTAGGACCTCTCCATGTGATCTGGGCTTCTTACAGCCTCATGGCTGGATTCCAAAATGAAATAGTCTGTGAGAAAGGGAGAAAGTTGAAGCCATAGATGTTTTAAGGCTTGTATTAGGCCATTCTGGCATTGCTATAAAGAAATATCTGAGACTGAGTAATTTATAAATAAAAGAGGTTTAATTGGCTCATGTTTCGCAGGTTTTGCAGGAAGTATGGTGCTGGCACTCAGCTTCTAGGGAGGCCTCAGGAAGCTTACAATCATGGCAGAAGGCAAAGGAGGGGCAGGCATATCACATGGTGAAAGAGAGCAAGTGAGAGAAGTGGGGGGTGCTACACATTTTTAATGACCAGATCACGTGAGAACTCACAATCACAAAGACAGCACCATGCCATGAGGGATCTGCTCTCATGTTCCAAACACTTCCCACTAGGCCCCACCTCTGGCATTGGGGATTACAGTTCACCATGAAATTTGGGTGGGGACAAACTTTCAAAGTATATTGAGGCCCAGACTCAGAAATCACAGTGTCATGTTCCCTATATCCTACTGGACACAATTGTAGGGCAGGCCCATATGTGAGGACAGTAGAAAGAGATGCTGCTTCTTGATGGGATGAGTGGCAAATAATTTGCAGCTATGTTCCATAATACAACCTTTTCTGACATTTTGAATGCCATAGGCATGTGGGAGCTTGCGATATACCATGATTAAGTATCATTTTTATACAGTTGTAACTTCTGCTTTGGAATTAACATCTTAACTGCATGCTTTCTTTGAATTATTTAAAATTTATTGTCAAATGTAATAAACTTAATGCAATGAGAACTAAGAGTGCCTTATGGCTTTTTATCATCTGCCCTTCCTTTTACCTTTTACATTTGTGACATAATTGTTCAGTTTTGTTGTTGATAATTACTTAAGAACAATTTTTTTTCAATATGGTATGAAAAGTATAATATAAATAGAATATTAAGTGTCTGCTCCAATATCAGTCTGCTGTTTTTAGAATGAATATTTCTACTTCCTCTCAATGTTTATTCTGCAAGAGTGCTTTGGTTTTGTCCTTAAGGGTTATCTATCAGCAATAGTTATAAGAAGATATACCAGAGGTTAATTCATATATTTACTTAATTATAATCTCCTTTGGAAGAAATTAAACTCACAAAACATAAGATAAAATTTTGTTTTTTAATGTGGAGACAAAATAAAAGGGTGAGCACACACAAAATTTTTTTTTGTATTTTTAGTAGAGATGGGGTTTCACCATGTTGGCCAGGCTGGTCTTGAACTCCTGACCTCAGGTGATGCCCCCGCTTTTGCATCCCAAAGTGCTGGGATTACAGGTGTGAGCCACCACACCCTGCCATTAAAAAAAAAGAATTTAAACTGGCTACAGTCTTCAAATTGCTCTTCCTGTATCCTAAACTTAAAGTGCTGATGAAATGCCTCTTAAGTTTTTTGTTAGTTTCTCCAGGAAAGGTAGTATCTTACATAGCCCAGGTTAGAAATACTTACATGTTATTAAGCATTTATGTAATTTGGGGATTTTGATAGTTATCAAAGCATGCTAAAAGCATCATTCTTTCAGCTGCCCTTAGAAGTTGCTTCTAGAAATCTGCTTTGAAATTGCTGGCTGAAAGGCTTATTTCTGCTGTATAAAAAGTAAAGCTTTTTTTCCATTGCAAAATGGCAGTGTCTGTAGATTGTTAGTAGAGGTGTTGGGTTGGACATGCCTGCTGTTACTGATCATGGTAAGTAATGCAGTGTGCTTTCTTAAAAGAGCAATATTAGAAAAGTAAAGCTTGACTGACAGCTCAGCATACTTAAAATCTTAATGCTAAATTTGTTTAAAAATATTTGGTGGAAAGACATGATAAAACTTAAAACTCAAGTTTCAAAATTTCCCCAGAGTATTGTCAACCCTAAGTGTTTGCAGTACCAAAGCATAATTGGTCACCATTGCCATTTGAAACAGCAGATTACCTTACTGTGGTATAATGGTGTCCCTCAGAAACCCTCTGGGTATTTTAGCCACATCTGAAAACCCAACATGGGGATTTTAAATATTCTTGAGGAGAAGAAGATAGAATTCTGAGGCATAATTTTACCCAATTTTTTATTGGTAACTAAACTCTCATTAAGATGAGTTGCCAGATTAGATCTGATCTAGAGTGTAGCTGCCACACCTTTGTACCCTATGGAGCACAAAGAGGTGCAGCCCTTGTGATCACAGACTGTTCTAAATTGCATAATACTTTCTAAAGGCCTGTAGCAATCTTAGTGCATTTCTTAAATTCTGTGAGTGCCCCCTATTTTCTTTGATTTTATTTTGGCCTAACTAGTTTGTTTTTGTTGCTTATTTATTTTGGAGAGTTCACATTTAACTGGGAAGCTTTTGAATTTTCTTGTATAGAAATAACTTTGTAATATTACATTATTAGACATTATTATAACAAACTCTTGATTATATGGCATCAGATAAGCTTGTTTATGGATTGATTGTAAAAACTCTGAAAAATGTAAATTTTTAGAAGTCTTCAAAAAATAAACACATGAAATCTGTTATTTGGAACTCTATAGTAACCAATGAAGCGCACATTCTCTCTATTGCACAGTAGGCACACTCTTTCCCCTTCAGAAAGAAAAGAAAAAAAAAATACAGGTTGAGTATCCCTTATCTGGAATGCTTTAAACCAGAGTGTTTCAGATTTGGGATTTTTTTCTGATTTTAGAATATCTGGTTACACATAATGAGATACCTTGGGGCTGAGACCCAAGTCTAAACACTAAATTCATCTGTATTTTATACACACCTTGTAACCATAACTTGAAGGTAATTTTATACAATATTTAAATAATTTTGTGCATGAAACAATGTGTACATTGAACCATGAGAAAGCAAGGGTATCGGGCATGGAAGTTTCCACTTGTGATATCACGTATATCACAACAAAAAGTTTTGAATTTTGGAGGATTTCAGATTTTAGATTTTTGGATTAGGGCTGCTTAACCTGTATGTTAGAAAGGAACCCTATTCAGTTATTCTGTAATGTTCACTTTTAAGTTAATAAGTCTCCTATATTAGGATTTTTTTTATTTGATCATAAGCATGCCTCTTAAATGGAGAGTAAAAAAGCAATACAAAAAACTAAACTTTGGGGAAAAAAAAATACTTGAGGACTTTTCTTCCTCCCCTTTTCCCCCTTCTGTAGTCCCTCATTTTACAGAAAGGTAGTTTCATGGTTTTTGGCTATGGATAACTTTATTAACCCACCATTGGTGGAATATGTACTGGAGTGGTAATAGATTGTGTTTAGACCATTAACAATTATATTTTCTCATTCAGTCCCTCTCCTGCAATGACCAGTGACAGTTATTGATGCGGTTAGTGACCTCTACGTTCTTACTACAGTTATGTATCTCTTTGTACAAAGCTAACTGTATACTGGGATGGAACTTAGGGATAGTGACTTCGTTATTATCTTGTCACTGATGTTAGAAATAGGGACAGACTCTGCAGCCAAAAAAAAAAAAAAGAAAAAGAAAAGGTGAAACACAATTCTGTAGAAATGGAATTCTCTACACAGGAACAATGTTAGGACGTTTTTCTTATATGTTCACTAACATTTTGGGAGTCAATTCATTATTTTTGTAGAACAGGAGCATGAACCACATAGGGAAGAAAAACCCACTTGATTCCCAGAATTTAAAAATTACTATCAACATTATAATAGTTTTAAAAATTGCATAGTTATTCTGATGTCTCCTAGCAATTAATGCCACCATACTTATGGGAGAAGAATTTTTTATCTCCCAGAAGTATGCTGTTTTTAGCATTTCTGTGCTTTAGTTTTTCATTATTTTCAAGTACTTTTTCCTCCTTATAAAGTATGCTGTTTTATGTGATTTTTTCTATAAAAATAAACATAAGCAAAAACTACAATGGGCTTTGCTATAATAGCTATTCTACTCATATTCTCTCTAAGAGTCTTGAGTTGCTATAAGCCAACAACCAAAATCCATTATTAGAATGTTCCCCTTGCCAGGTTTTTATTACAAATATGTTGCTTATTTTTAATCATCTTTTGAATTATTGACTATTTTATGGTGTCTCATAATAGCAATTTCTATTTGTTTTATGTACTTTGTAGAGTAGATTTTGTTTTTCTGCCTCACTCCATTATATATAATGGCTTAGCTTTGAAATCTTTGCTTGATTTAGAGGACGTTAATTTGCTTTAACACATTACCATCTAAAATAGCTCAGGTTTTGTATGGTCTTGTAAAAGCTTTGCCTTGAAATGCTTGGAAAAATGCTTTATTTTTTACTCTCCTATTTAAAAAAGAAGTTTAAATTTCCTCCGGATATTCTTGTCTTATACCAGGATATTAAGCAGATGCTCAGATTGGCTCAGCTAGTTGCTATTAAATGTATAGATTCAGATTTCAAAGCAATTGATAACTTTCACTCTGACATTATTCTTCCAATATTTTATTCCTACTCCATGACCAAGTATTCTAACAGTTGTTTTGCTACTTAACCTCTAGCTAATTGTTCCTTTTCTCCTCATCCTGACTCCATTGAGTGATAGGTCTCTTTTCTGTAGGCTTGCCTGCGTTTCTTAACTGAACCCCTAGAGTACTGCGTCCTATCCTACTCTCTTCAGTTCTTCCCCAATGAGGCATGACCAAGAGACGGCTGTATCCTTGAGAGGCAAATTCTTAGAACAGAATGGCAGATGGATATGTAAGAATCACCAGTGCAGTGATAATGGAAATTCAACTTCAATTAGATTTTAAAGTTTGTTGCTTCTAGAAAGTCTAGAAGTGATATGAATAGAGCTGTTTGCCCTATTAGGATTTTGTTCCTTGCTACCAAGTTGTTAGGGGAGGTGATGACAAAATTGGAGGAATCCATGTTTAGGAAATGATGATGATGATGATAGTGGTGATGTGATGAAGATCATTGCAGCCTACATTTATCAAAACTTATTATATATTTGGTACTGATTTAAGCCTTCTATGCACTATTTTGAGCATCTGTTGATTGCACTCAATATTAGTAAATTAGTTTTCTACTACTGTATAATAAATTACCACAAACATAGGGGCTTAATACAACCCACATTCATTTTCTTAGTTTCTGTGGGTCAGGAGTCTGGGCACAGCTCAGTTGAATCTTCTGTTTAGGTTCTCACAAGGCTGCAATCAAGGTTTGAGCCAGGGCTAGACTCTTATCTGCAGGTTCAACTTAGAAAGGATCTACTTTCTTGGTCTTGTGGTTTTTGACAGCATTTAGTTTCTTATGATTGTTGGACCAAGAGCTTTATTTTTTGTTGACCACTAGCCAGAGGCTACCCTCAGCTCTTAGAGATCACCCTCAGTTCCTTGACATGTGGCATTTTCCAACATGTCTGCTTGGTTCCTCCCAGCCATCTCTGGGATAGAGAAATAATCCTGAAGGACAGATGCTACAATCTTATGTAATGTAATCATGTACACTGATCATCTATAGTCTATCATCTTTTCCATGTTCTATTGCTTAGAAACAAGTCATAGGTCCCACCCATACTCAAGAGGAGAGGATTATACAAGGTGTGACCACATGGATTTTACCTTAGAAGTTTGTACATCACTGGCAGAGATTGCTGTTTGTCTTCCAATAGCTTTCCTTCCTTCCCACCTGAGAAATAGAACTCCTAATTCATTATTAGTTAAATATATGGTCACCTGGAATACAGACTTTATTCCCTAGTTTCCCTTGTAGCTAGGTATGGCCATATGACTAAGTATGGCAGTGGAGTAAGATAAAAGAGTCTGGGACTCTGAGGATTTTGTGAAGTTACTCTAGCAGTTTCTAAAGATTCTCTGCTTCTGACTTCTTTCAGGTGAGAGAAAAATAAACTTTTATTTTGCTTAAGCCATTGTTATTTTTGGCTGTCCTTTACAGGACACTTCCTTGAGACCCTCCTCTGCTGGCCAGCCCCAGAACAGTATGTCTCGTCCTGGTCCTGCCCAAGTGTGATCACCCTGTGAAACAGGAGCTGGTCTCTTCAGCCCAGCCTCTCCACGGGGAAAAGTTCACTTCTTAACATCATGGGAGGTGAACTCAATCTTCACTTTGTTCTTTCCTGTCATCTCTTCACCCCTTTCCTCTTTCCAGTAGCCCTTCATTTCCATTTTGTGGTGTGTGTGTTTTTCAAGGAACTTGAAATCATCCCTAGGTCCAGGTTTAAACCCATCAGCACATTCTGTTTTCTGTCTCACAGGTGAAAGTATGACATATGCCAGTCTAATCAGAGTGAATCTTAAAACATTTACTGAGAAATTGTGGCAATACCTGTATGTAGTGATAATACTGAGTAACTATATTTTCCATGCCAGCCGCTTATTCTGTCCTAAGAAGAAGCAGACTTTACCTGACTCTTGAGCTTGTTGCTTAACAGAGATGGCTCATGGGGCATATAAACAACACAACTACTTCCTTATATTAACCAATATTTAGGGGATAGTCTAGAGGAGGCTTCCACACCAGCCCTGAGGTTAGAAGTAGCACATAAGGGAGGAGTCTGAGAGAATTGCTCTGCCTCCTTGACTGCAACAGGATTAGGCTGACTCAGGTGGAACTGGGGGACTCTATTCAGTACAGATCTCAGAGACCATTGTGTGAGTGCTAAGATTTGGTATCCTTGTGCTTGTGGATTCATGCAGATGTCACAGGATATTGGAATGCTAACGTGATTCATCACATTCAAGTAACAGATCCTTCCTAATATGTCTATCATTCTCCACACCTATAATCTAACCCTTGCTCAACTGTAGTAAATTGAACGATACAAAGGTGTGGCCTCCATTTAAAACAGATGCTTGCTTTCTCAGGAAGTCTTCTGCCCTTCAGTATTCCTTTCACATACTCCTTTTAGCCCTGTAGTGATAAAATATTTACTTTTTAAAAACTAACACTGATTCCATGCTTCTCATAGGCTGTTTGGTTTTGGTTTCTGTTTTTTTTAAGACGGAGTCTTGCTCTGACACCCAGGCTGCTGGAGTGCAGTGGCATGATCACAGCTTACTGCAGCCTTGACCTCTTGGGCTAAGGTTAACCTCCCACCTCAGCCTTCCAGGTAGCTGGGGCTACAGGCACATGCCACTATGCCTGGCTAATTTCTGCATTTTTGGTACAGACAGGGTCTCACTATGTTGCCAGTCTGGTCTTGAACTCCTGGGATCTACCAGCCTTGGCCTCCCAAAGTGTTGGGATTACAAGTGTGTGCCACCATGCCTGACCCTGCTTCTCCTGTTCTGTATTTCAATGATTACAGGGTTTTAAACTATTTTTGACATAAACAAAGAATAATTTATTAACTCCAAAATAGATAAAGTTGTCAGCATTCTGGAGATAGAATCAAAGTAAGGATTCACTAGTTTTTCCCCACTAGGAACTTACAGCTAAGTTAGGGCATGAAAGTTTAAATATGTGAAATAGTGAGGAAGAAGGTGCTAATCACGCACTAAAGAAAATGAAGAGGAAAGTGCATCTGTTTTTGGTTTGGCAGTTACCACCACAGTTATTCTCTAGTGCTATATTTATAAAAAGAGAAGGCAACGATTTGGAATGGTCATTACATGGGTGACGAAATAATCTGTACACCAAACCCCTTTGATATGCAGTTTACCTGTACAACAAATCTGCACATATACTCCTGAACCTAAAATGAAAGTTTAAAAAAATTAAAAGACAGGCCGGGCATGGTGGCTCAGACCTGTAATCCCAGCACTTTGGGAGGCCGAGGTGGGCAGATCATGAGGTCAGGAGTTCGAGACCAGCCTGGCCAACATGGTGAAACCCTGTCTCTACTAAAAATACAAAAATTAGCCGGGCGTGGTGGTGAGCGGCTATAATCCCAGCTACTTGGGAGGCTGAGGTAGGAGAATCACTTGAACCCGGGAGGCAGAGGTTGCAGTGAGCTGAGATTGCACCATTGCGCTCCAGCCTGGGCAACAGAGCAAGACTTCATCTCCGAGGTAATAAAAAGAAAATAAATAAAATAAAAGATAGTTATATACTATATATAAAAAAAAGAAGTTTCTAAAGGCGAGATGGGACTGAAGTTGGGTCTTAAGCCAAACAAGGGAGGACAGAGAAAATTGGGGCCGCTTTAAGAATCTTGGCACCAAACAGAGCAGCTGTCCTCAGACCTGCCTGAGCAGCCAGGCAGCCCACCTCAGATCGAAAGGGACGGAATCTCAGCTCTGCCGCCCAGGCTGAAGTGCAGTGGCGCGATCTCGGCTCACTGCAACCTCCGCCTTCCAGGTTCAAGCGGTTTCCCTGCCTCGGCCTCCGGAGTAGCTGGGATTACAGGCTCACGCAACCACGCCTGGCTTATTTTTGTATTTTTGTAGAGACGGGGTTTCACCATGTAAGTCAGGCTGGTCTGAAACTCCTGACCTCGTGATCCTTCCGCCTCGGCCTCCCAAAGTGCTGGGATTACAGGCATGAGCTGCCAAGCCCGACTGGTAGCTGTATTTTTAACATACTTACTAGGTAATTTATTCTGATGACAGGCATTTAGGAGTTTCTAAAGCAGGTGTGCTTTGTTACTAAATAAGCACAGCTGCTTGTAAATTAGTTTGGGAACATAATGTATGACTAAAACTCTCAAAAAATCAAATAAATGGTCATATTCATATTAGTTGAAATATTTGTCTTTCCTTAAAGACACGGTTTTGTACACAAGTTGTTATTCAATGCTTCTTAAGATTATCTGCAGTCATTTATTTGTACAAGTTTTACCAAAAACGAAAATAAGAGTCCACAGAATGAATCAATAATTGATTGATTCATTCATCCATTAATTTATTATTTTTTTCCTCTGACAAATATTATATAAGACTAGAGTTAAAAAGGATAGAAATTAGAACAGGACATTCATCCAGTCCTAGGGAATTTTTGTAGAGATTATATGAATTAAACACAAATTAATTCAAGGAACAGTGCCAGAGAAGGGAGGAATTACTTTTAGCTGTCAGAATTTGAGAATCCTTTTCAAAACATTTTGAACTTGAGATTTGGACATAATTGTGGGTAAAATTTGGACCAGGTAAAAGATGTTCCAGAAAGAAAATACAGTGTTAACTAAAGCCTCTTGGTGGGAAATCCGTGGCTTCTATATAAAGGAAGTTGTGCTCTTGGTTTTGCCTTAAGTGCAAGATCTGTGGTGAATGAGAGTCATATGAGTTTGCAAATTGCTAAGTATTGTGTATTCGCCATAAAAAAAAAAAAGTGAAACTGTGGCTCATGTTTTCATGATCAACATGTTGAAAATTTTGAAGGGCAGAAAGTAGTAGGAAAAGTGAGGTGCCACCTTTATACACCTTCACATCTGTCCACACCCTGTTAACATTCCACGTGTAAGTACTGAATAAGTCCTGGACTGTTTCTGCAGAAAGCACCACTTAATAACCTGAATAAAGCCTGTCTCTCAAATTTTGGGGATGTATTTTTAATGCTTAAGCATTGTTTTATTTATTTTTCTCCTTACCTATTTTCTTACATGTCTTAGGTTGGATTCCCTAGAAATAGGACCCTAAAATGGCAATTTTTAGGCAAGTGGTTCACTAAAGAAGTACTCTCAAGAGAGTCCTGTAAGAGAGTGAGGAAAGTAGAATAACACAGGGAGAAAAGCTAAACAAAGGTGTAGTTTTCCCTGAAGTCTAGCCTTTATCTGATTCCTCTGGGAGCTGTGAAGCATGAACAACATCTCAGAATTATAGGACCCACAGGCATCTTGTTTCTTTCCTTTTATCATTCATTCATTGCCTTAAGCTATCGTTGGAGGGAGGGCATAGCCTTCTGGACTTTTCCCAGAAAGGCAATTCCAAGAGGCTGAAGACAATTCTCAGGAGAAGGGTACAGTTCTAATTAGCCAACACTCACACAGCTGGAAAGAAGATCCACTACAGGTAAAGGGCAGTGGTTCTCACGGGGGATAATTTTGTCCTTGGGAGACATTTGGCAATGTCTGAAGATATTTTTAATTAATGTGACTTGGGGACGGTTGGAGGTGGTGTTGCCATTGGCATGTAGTGGGTAGAGGCCAAGGATGCTGCTGAACATATCCTACAATACGCAGAAGAACTTTCTGACAACAAAGAATTATCCAGTTCAAAATGTCCGTAGTGCTAAGGTTGATAAACCCTGGGTAAAGGGAGTCTGAATAGGACATCAACAGTGACTACTACAAGTTTCTTTTTATGTATGCCCTGGGCTATATTTGTAAACTGCAGTAGCAGGAGCCATTCTTAAGTCTTGACAGATCAGATGAATAAAATCCCTAAAAGCTCATTCATTCATTCATGCTTTTTTTATTTTTAGACAAGTCTTGCTCTTGTCACTGAGGCTGGAGTACAGTGGCATGCCACTGCAACCTCTGCCTCCTGGGTTCAAGCAATTCTCCTGCCTCAGTCTCCTGAGCAGCTGGGATTACAGGTGTCTACCACCATACCTGGCTAATTTTTGTACTTTTAGTAGAGATGGGGTTTTGCCATGTTGGCCAGGCTGGTCTCGAACTCCTGACCTCAGGTGATCCACCCACCTCGGTCTTCCAGAGTGCTGGGATTACAGGTGTGAGCTACTATGCCTGGACTCATTCATGTATTTATTCAGGAAATGTTTCATTAAGTAATTATAGAACACCTGCTATGTGCCAGGCACTAAGCTAAGCAGCGACGATACAGGGAGATACTATCTGCCCTTGGGAACCTCAGAAAATTAAGAATGAAGAGACATCATAACGCAATGACTTTATCAAGTTTAAAAGAGAGAATATATATTAACACAGTTTGTACAAACTGAAACATAAATATTCAATTATTTATCCAACAAATATTATTGATCACCTACTAGATACCATATTCTACTGTAGGTACTGGAGATAGTGAACAATATGGAAAAAGTCTTTGCCATCAAGTAGTATATAATCCAATGGGAGAAATAGCTAATAAACACTCAAATAAATATGTAATAACATTTTAGATAGAGATAAATACTTTGAAGAACATCGAAGAAAAGTGTAGAATAGAGAGTGAATTGAGGCAGGGGCTGTGGGTACTTATATTACTAAGAATGATCAGAAAAAGGCCCTTTGAATTGATGACAGTTCAGGTGACACCTTAATGATGAGAAAGAGTTAGCCATGTGAGGATCTCGGGGAAGAAGATCTATTTCAAGGAGAGGAAGATGCTTGGCTTCATGGAGAAACCAAAAGTGTTGCTAGATCCAAATGGGCAGTCTGGGGAGTGGTAAAGTGTGAGTTCAGAAAGGTGAGCAGGGGCCAGATCTTGGAAGTCCACTAGACCACTGTAAAGAGTGTGGACTTTATTTTCATTGCAACAGGAAGCCCTTGGAGGTTTTTAAAGCAGCATTTTGGCAAATGTGTGATACTCCATCAAAGAGATCCAGTGGAGGAAAATGATCACCAAGAAGGACATTTTGTGCCTGCCAGCTGAGTCTTCGACCCTTCCAAAAGTGCATTATTGAGTGTCTTTCCCTTTTATCCCATATACTTGCATTCCTGGGTAAATATATGTCATTGGAAGAGTATAAAATATAGAGATAAATTTAAAATGACACCTTTTCCAGCAGCATTGCATTATTTTAAAAAAGGTGAGTGAATATTAGGTTTGAGCTTTAAAGGCCAGTGAATAATTTGTTATGCCCAAGTCCCAAATCGGTACACACCACTAGAAGGAGGAAGCCTATCAGATTAATGAGGAAGGTTAGATGTTAGTTACCTCAAATTTATTTGGTATAGTGTTTCAACCAAACCATATCACTTTTAACCTTTTTATTTATGTAAGTCCTCACTTTGACAGATATAGGGTGGACAATCGTTGAATAGCGTATTTCTGGTTAGTTTGGGTGTATGCATCTATATGTGTTCATGCATATGTGTATAGCACAGTGAGTGACCAGAGGATTGAATTTCTGTTAGGGGATACATAAAATGGCTGCCAGATGAATAGTTTGTAGCATGATTTTTGGGAGCTGCTTGGAACCCAGGGTTTACAGCCTAATTACAATCTTTTGACAGACCTTTAGTGATCAGTAAGCATGAGGATAGGCTTGACTTGAGTTTGAATGGTGCTGTTTGTTTATTCTGCTATTCACAGAGAGCAGCATGTAAAATGCATTATTTTGTGTGTTAGTGTTCTTTTATGTCTTAGTAGCTAAGGACATTTTTGGTACAATAATAGGAGGCTTGCCAGAAGCCCAGAGGAGCTTGAATATTTTGTTGGCCAGTAATTTATTTAAACATCAGCTATGACATAGAATGTATATGTCATAGAAGCAAACAACATTATTCTACTAATAAAGAGTAGGCATTGAGATGCTCTTTTGATAGAACTTTTTTTAAGAAGTATTTTCAGAGCTCACAGTTTATAAATTTGGCAAAGACGGAGCTTTTTAAAGTTGATTTTTAAAGTGAACCATATGTTTAGCAGGATTTCTAATTGCTGTAAATGTCCAATTATGAATAAAAATGAGTAAGCAAGTTTTCTACCATACCATGGTAAGTTTATTAATGTCTTACCTAACTGTAAACTCAGTAGTAGCTGTTTCTGACACAGCTACTTCTGTGTCAGAAAGAGTCAGTGGCTTCCCACTGACTCATCATCTAACTTCACTAATCATCAATTCATGGCCAATGTATATACCCATGCAATTTTACCTTTACCTATGTTTTTGAAGCAAATTCCAGAAATTATATCACTTAGTTCATAAATTAATAGAACCTACAAAAGATAAGAATTGGGTTTGTGTGTGGACGTGTGTGTTTTTACTATCACAGTACCATTTACAATGACCTTGGAAACACTCTTTTTCACTCCTGGGGAAGTTAAGAAAATGGCTTGTACTTTTTTCCATGAAAGCTTAACTTCTGCCAGAATTTCTTTCCTGTAATAAAAAACTAGAAAATCTAACACAAAATATGTAACAAGTGTTTTCAGATAGCAGACAACAGGCAGTGTAGGACTGTGAGACCTGAGAGGAGGAAAGCCGATAGGGCCAGCTCAAGGATTGTTGCAGCTTCCTCTCTGAGGCTGATTCCAGGCCAAGGGGCAGGAAGGAGGACTGAAACAGAGCCCAGCCAACTCACTGAATTGAGGAGGCAGAGAGTGGAGTTAGGGGAAACTCACTGGCATTTGCAAGACAGAATATCGTTAGGAGGGAACTGTGGTAGAGGGATGGTGGGGGTGGTAATACCCAGTGTTACCATTCTGTGCCTCGCTCTTATTTACTTCACAATGTATTTATGTGTTATTTAAATGTTATTTGTAGAGTTTCCAGTGTGTGCCGACCCTGTTCTAGATGTTGTGGATGCAGCTGCCTTCTGATGTATTGCCATGTCACAAGTAGTAGTTCCAGATTTCAGTCCAACTAGGAAGACACCATGGGACTGAGTCTAGCACTAAGTTTACTCTATAGATGACAAAACTTTTATTGCATGTGTTACTGTCTCCTAGAACATTAGCTTTCAATATTCAAGACTTGTAGAGACTCATTAGGTGTGCTGAGCTCTGGTCCCAAGTCAGAACAGAATTTTGAGGTACTATTCTTGGCCTGTCAATTACTCAGGCTGATTCTACTTACACAGCAATAGAATAGTTTCATAACCAACCCTGATTCAACCTGTTGGAATCATCTGTCTACATGGAAACCTAGCTAGAAGGACATGTAAATAACCATGAATTTTCTCATCATAAAGCTGGGACCACGGTCCTTATAGTTTCAGTTACAGAACTATTTTGCAGCCATGCCCATAGACTATGACTCAGTTTGAACAAATTATCATATTTATAAACTTGTTATAAATAATACTTAGGATACAATGACTTTGGGAAAATTTGATATGATCTGCTAAATGTGAAGATATGAATATCTAAGGATTCGGCAATTCTGTCCCCAGATGTATACCCAAATATATTTATATGTGTTCATGTGCATTTACAGACTTACACAAGAAGTTCAGAGCTGCATTATTTATAAAAGCTCAAAACTTAAAACAACCCAAGTGTTCATCAGCAACAAATAGGTAAATATATTTTGATAAATCATATAGTGGAACAGTACAGAGCAGTGAAAATGAAGAAACTACGTGTATACATGACTTAGGTGAATCACACAAATGTGATGTTTGCGTGAAAGAAGCCAGACACGAAAATGTGCATGGTGGGTGATTCCATTTGAGTAAAGTTCAAATACAGGCAACATTAAACTATAGCATGAAGAGATGTAAATTTAGGTAAACTATTAAGCAAAGCAAGTAAACTGATTACAATAAAAATGGGGATTGGAATTACTTTTGGTCAAGGGTTGTAATTACGAAGAAATGCGTGCTGCACTTCCGGGAGTACTTGCAGTGTTCTTTGCCTTCACCTGGTGGTGGTGTAAAAGTATTCATTCTAAAATAATTCATTGTTTTATGTACACATACAGACATATTTCATTTTATTGTCCTTTACTTTATTATACTTCACAGTTATTGTGCTTTTCGCAAATTCAACATTTATGGCAACCCTGCATCAAGTAAGTCTATTGATGCCATTTTCTGAACAGTATGTCTTTCTTTGTGTTTTTCTGGCACATTTTGGAAATTCTCACAATATTTCACACTTTTTCATTATGATTATATCTCTTATGGAGATCTGTGGTTAGTGATCTTTAATGTTACTATTGTAACTGTTATAACTTGCCGTGAACTGAGCACGTGTAAGATGGCAAACTTAATAAATGTGTGTGTTTGTTCTTACTGTTCCACTGACTGGATGTTTCCCTTTCTCTTTCCCTTTCCTCTGGCTTCCGTCTTCCCTGAGACACAACAATATTAAAATTAGGCCAATTAATAACCCTGCAGTGGCCTCTAAGTGTTCAAGTAAAAGAAAGAGTCCTATGTCTCTCAAAATCCAAAGCTTGACATGATTAACCTTAGTGAGAAAGGCATGTCCAAAGCCACGATAGGGCGAAAGTGAGGTCTCTTGTGCCTTACAGTTAGCCAAGTTGGGAATGCAAAAGAAAATTTCTTGAAGGAAATGAAATGTGCTACTCCAGTGAACACATGAGAGATGAGACAGGAAACTAGCCTTATTGCTATGTGGAGAAAGTTTGAGTGGTCTGGAAAGATCAAACTAGCCACAACATTCCTTTAAGTTGAAGCCTAATACAGCATAATGCTCCAACTCTTCAGTTCTAGAAATGCAGAGAGAGGTGAGGAAGTTACAGAAGAAAAGTTGGAAGCTAGCAGAGGTTGGTTCCTGAGGTTTAAGAAAAGAAGCCATTTCCATAACATAAAAGGACAAAGTAAAGCAGCCGGTGTTGATGTAGAAACTGCCGCAAGTTATCAAGATCTAGCTAAGATCATTGATGAAGGCCCCTAATGCTAAAAAACAGATCTTCAGTGAAGATGAGCTAGCCTTCTATTGGAAGAAGCTGTCATCTAGGACTTTCATAGCTAGAGAGGAGAAGTCAATGCCTGGCTTCAAAGGACAGGCTGACTTTCTTATTAGGGCCTAATGTAGTGAGTGACTTTCAGTTTAAGCCAGTGCTCATTTATCATTCTGAATATCCTAGGGCTCATAAGAATTATGCATACTCTACCCTTTCTGTGCTCTATAAATGGAAGAATGAAGCCTGGATGATAGCACATATGTTTACAGCAGGATTTCTGCATATTTTAAGCTCTTTATTGAGACCTACTGCTCAGAAAGAAAGATTATTTTCAAAATATTACTGCTCATTGACAATGCATCTAGTCACCTGAGAACTTTGATGGAGATGTACAAGAAGATTCATGCTGTTTTCACACCTGCTAACACAACATCCATTCTTCAGTCTGTGGATCAAGGAGTAATTTCAAGTCTTCATATTTAAGAAGTGCATTTTTCTGGCTAGGTGTGGTGGCTCAAGCCTATAATCCTAGCACTTTGAGAGGCCGAGGAGGGTGGAACACCTGAGGTCAGGAGTTCGAGACCAGCCTTGCCAACATGGTGAAACCCCATCTCTGCTAAAAATAGAAAAATTGGCCAGGCATGGTGATGGGCACCTGTAATCCTAGCTAGTCGGGAGGCTGAGGCAGGAGAATTGCTTGAACCCAGGAGGCGGAAGTTGCAGTGAGTCAAGATCATACCATTGCCCTCCAGCCTAGGTGACGAGAAGCACATTTTTCTTAAGACTGCTGCTGCCATAGACAGTGTTTCCTCTGATGGATCTGAGCAAAGTCAGTTGAAAACTTTCTAGGGAAAGGAGTCGTCATTCTAGATGCAGTTAAGAACATTCATGATTCATGGCAGGAGGTCTGAATATCAACATGAACAGGAATTTGGAAGACATTGATTCCAACCCTCTTGGATGACTCTGAAGAACTCAAGACTTCAGGGGAGGAAGTCACTGAAGATGCAGTGGAAATAGCAGGAGAACTAGAACTAGAAGTGTTTCCTGAAGATGTAACTGAATTGTTGTAATCTTATGATAAAACCTCACATGGATGAAGAGTTGCTCCTTATGGATAAGCAAAGAAAGTGGTTTCCTGAGACAGAATCTACTCCTGGTGAAGATGCTGTGAACACTGTTGAAAATAACAACAAATATTTAGAATATTATATAAGCTTAGTTGATAAAGCAGTGGCAGGGTTTAAGAGGACTCCAGTTTTGAAAGAAGTTTTACTGTGGGTGAAATGCTATCAAACAGCATCACATACTACAGAGAAATCTTTTGTGAAAGGATGAGTCAATTAATAAAGCAAATTTCATTGTCATCTTATTCTAAGAAATTGATACAGCCACCCAGCCATCAACAACCACCACCCTGATCAGTCAGCAGCCATCAACATTGATGCAAGACCCTTCACCTGCAATAAGGTTATGACTCACTGAAGTCTCAGATATTTATTAGCATTTTTAGCAATAAAGTATTTTTTAATTGAGATATATACCTATTTTAAAGACATAAGACATACTGCATGCCTAATAGACATCAATGTAATATAAACATAACGTTTATGTGTACTGAGAAACCAGAAATGTGACTCACTTTACTGGCATATTCTCTTTATGGGGGAAGAGTTGCTTCTTATGAATGAGCATAAAACATAGTTGCTAGAGATGGAATCTACTCCTGGTGAAGATGCTGTGAACATTGTTGAAATAACAACAAAGAATTTAGAATATTACATAAACTTACTTGATAAAGCAGTGGCAGGGTTTGAGAGGACTTTTGGTGGTCTGGAACCGAACCTGAAATGTCTTTGAGGTATGCCTGTACATGGGAATTATTTTTTAAATAAAACTTAAAAAAAAAACAAACCCTGACTATAATTACTTAACCGGGGAATTTTCTGAGTATTAATATTTGTAAAGTATCTTTCAGTGTAGAAGGGATAGGATTATTTGTGGAATCCTCTGAACAAAAAGAAGAGGCATCTGACCCAACACTTAATTTCTTATATAGTCAAGGACTTGCTTTGGATATATACAGAGAAGTACCAGGTAATTGAGATTCTCATATTCTAAATTTCATAATTTTTCTGTGTTAGACTCCTTAATTTATTCCAAGGAACTCAATAGAATAATTTTGGATCATAATGTCATATGCAGGTGCAATATGACATTTCTGAGTCATGCGTTGGAGCTGACAGTACAGCTTTTCCCCACCCTCATCCATAGCTCTTTACCTATTTTTAAAGTTTCCTAAATTGTAAAGGTGAGACTACTGATAGTTTGAGTGAGGCTTATCAAATCCTATAGCTTTTTACATGGAAGAGATGGATTTCACCTAGAAGTAAAACATTCATTTACTGATAATGTTAACAGCTAATGTCTGTTACAACATCTCTACCTCAGAGAGTTTATTATGTATCACATATTCTTTTATGTGCATACTTGCATTATGTAATGTGAATCTCACAACTACTCACTGAGTTTGCATACTAGTGTTATTCTCTCTTTAGTAGTGAGGAAACTGAGACCCAGAGGGGTACCATGAAAATAGGTGTGTTTGACTCCAAAGCCCATGCTCTTTATTGTTGGGATACCTTATAATGCTTTCATTTACTTCAAGGTTGCAAAAGAAACAAAACTCTCGGGGTCTTGCTGTTGTTGTTGTTGATAATGGTGTATTTATTTCAAGTGGAAACCTGAGAAAGTTGACAAGCTTTTCATTCATGTCTCACTGATGTCCTTCATGTGCCTTTGAGCCTTCCTTGGCCAGTCATTTATGTTTTTAATTAGGATTCAGAATCAGAGGTGGTCACACCTCCTACCTCAAAGGATGATTCGGCTTTGGACTACATTTTTGGTCTAATGTTTAAGACTCAGGTGGGCCAGACTCAGCCCATCCTGTGTTTTCCACATCTGATTTCTGTCTTACCTACAAGCAGCCATCAAATAAAAGACCTTGAATGTAATGCAAGAGAATAGGGCAAGCAGAGGAAATAGCTAAAAGTTTGTAGTGAGCCATCATTTTCACATTAGACCTTTGTTTAAAAAATGTATCCATTGTTAAGATTTTTTACCTAAAGGTAGGGGAGATGGTTATTACCTATCAATGTAGTTAACACTTGCCACGATCCTATTAGGTATGTATTCTTAATTCTCCCCATTTTCAGAAAGGGAGTTGGCAGCACAGAGCAGTTCCTAATTTGCCTGAGATCACACACCTAGTAAGTGGTAGACTTAGGAGTTACTCTGGAAGGCTAATTCTAGAACCCACACATTTAACCACTATGTCATTCTGCCTCTTCTTGAGTTGAAGAAAGATTTGCATGTGAATATACTTTATATTTTTTTTTAAAAAATGAAAGGTGCCATGGCACCTCAGTTGGGAAAAAAAGAAAAAATAAAAAAACGAAAGGACGTCAAGTGTTAGTGGTATATTGAATCCTTTGATTTATTTCAACATGAACTATCTGCAGTGGTAGAAAGACATTTATAGTTTGGTTGCCTTATAGGTTATAAGGCAATAAACCTCATATTATAAGTTTATAAGACCACCAAGCATTTTTGAAACTCCTTTCATGTCTATGAACCACTGAACAACAAAGATCAAGTATGAAAAAGTGTTCTTTTGAATTTCCCTAAAGCAAGAACATACTGAAATGAACAGTGAATAGTTGTGTTAGTTCCTTGTTATTCCTTAATCAAATAGTGACCTTTGTATCTATTGATTCACACTTCTCTGTTGAAAATAGAGTGTTTTTATTCTACCAGTGATTTAAAATAGAAAAGTTATTATTTGCTGTCCCCTTAAAACATTACATATATATATATTTTTTTAAACATATCTTAGTATTATTGATTTAACCTGTTTCCATCTTTTGATATAGCTGTGTACGCCTCTTAATGTATACAACACAAATCTCTGGAAAGCAATTCATATATATTTATACAATATGAATTCTATTTTAATTCAGATCTTTTGTGTACAACTACTGTGAAATCTGTGAGTTCTCTGATTTCTTCTCTTTAGATTAAATCTTTTTCTTATAACAATGTAGAAAATAAATTTTACTGGCCAGGTGCGGTGGCTCACGCCTGTAATCTGAGCACTTTGAGATCACCTGAGGTCAGGTGTTCAAGACCAGCCTGGCCAACGTGGTGAAACCCCATCTGTACTAAAAACACACAAAAAATTAGCCAGGTGTGGTGGTGCGTGCCTGTAGTCCCAGCTACTAGGGAGGTTGAGGGAGGAGAATCGCTTGAACCAGGGAGGTAGAGGTTGCAGTGAGCCGAGGTCATGCCATTGCACTCCAGCCTGGGTGACAGAGCGAGACTCTGTCTCAAAAAAAAAGAAACAAAGAAAGAAAATAAATTTTACCTTTATTAGGATAGACAGAACTATGCATAGAAAGTGCAGGTATATAGTTTTCTATTGCTATTTATTTACTACAGAATTACTGTCTTAAAACAACATGCATTTATTATCTCAAAGTTATGTAGATCAGAAGTGTATCTGGCTTCTCTGCTCAGTTTGACAAAACTAAAATCTAGATGTCATCCTGCTGGGCTCTTATCTGTAGCCTCTGGGGGAAAATCTGCTTCCAGCATCATTCAGATTATTGGCAGAATTGAGTTCCTTGTGGTTGTTGGACTGCACTCTCTGTTTTCTTGCTGACTATCAGCAGAGAGCCCCTTTTAGCTTCATGTAGCCCTCTGCATCTTCAAAGGCAGCAATGACCTATTAAATCCTTTCTAGGCTTGGATACTCTCTGACTTCACTTTCACTCACACTCAAAGGGGAGGATGTTATAAAAGAGTGAAAGTCATTGGAAGTCATTCTTAGAATTCTGCCTACCACAGAGAGGTAGCAAAGTATTTATGAGTTTGGTACTTCCTTGAGATCTGATACTGACAAAGTCTGAAATAGGCGACTCTCTTTACATAAGTGATTTTAATGCCCTTATACCTATTGATTTTTAAAAGGGAATACAGCACTTTTAAATTTATTATTATCCTTGCTGTTAGAATTCAGACTTTGAAGTTATTTTTTATTTTTAGTTTTTAGTTTTTTGAGAACGGGAGCCTCGCCCTGTTGCCCAAGCTAGAGTGCAATGGTGTGATCTTGGCTCACTGAAATCTCCGCCTCTCGAGTTCAAGCGATTCTCCTGCCTCAGCCTCCTGAGTAGCTGGGACTGCAGGTGCACACCACCACACCCCGCTAATTGTCGTATTTTCAGTGGAGACGGGGTTTCACCATGTTGGCCAGGATGATCTTGATCTCCTCGCCTCATGATCTGCCCACCTTGGCCTCCCCAAGTGCTGGGATTACAGGCATGAGCCACTGTGCCTGGCTGGAAGTTATTTTTAAATTAGTGAAAGTATAGAATTATTTTGAATTCACTGAAAGATTGTTAAACATTCAAGAAAGCAGGTGATCTTCTAACACTGATTTCAAAGTCCCTTCCTCTGTTATGTAAGTGGAGAGGTGTAGCCATTTACTGTGGCTTTTATTTATGGTAAAGATAGAACATGTTGAGAGTGAACTGAATTTCACAGAGAACTTATCTTTTCAGTTTTCTTGCTTTAGGATCACATAGCTTTACTATGGGACATTTTTTTCAGTGAAACTGACCTACCACTGGCCATTTCTCGTTGGAAATGCACAAAACCTCAGGCAACAAGCAACAGCTGAGGGGATCAGTGGATCTTTTAATCTGCCTGACGCTGGCCACAGAGAGTCCTTGCAAGAGTCCACCACGCCCCAGAGAGCTTGTTTTCTGAGGTGAAAGAAGGGTCACATGTACAGGGTTCACATCCCTTAGATCCTCTTTCTGCGAAGCCACAGTGGTGATAAATGTCCAGAAGAGCAGTTATTCTCAAGGTATATGACCTCACAGCCACCACAGCTCATCCCTACTTTATTTGGCTTTCATTCATCGAAGAGAGAGATTTTGAACAGGAAGTACATCTTGCAAGTACTTTGTGATTACTGATTATCCTCTTTCTGACTCCACCATTTGAGGACCCCTTCAGCTGACCCCTGTTTCCTTTATAACTGGTGCTTAATATGCATCAGATTTGTGCTTTTTTACAGTTTATAGTCTTCCAGGTCTGCATAGTTCCAAATATGTCTCTTTAGTGAATCAAGCCTCCCTGACACCGCTCCGTTTCCTCCATCCCACAGCCCCCAGTGCATTTAAAGGTACATTCAGCAGAACAAAATTTCCCAATAGAATCATACAGTGGCTTATTCATAGTGTGACTGGGGGTCTTCTAATGAAGGATAAAGGGCAGTTGTGTCATGGTGTCTTCTATGATTCTTTTGTGTGGAATTCAACATCTACATTAGTGCCCCTTGAAATACCATGACCTATTAGCTCTACAACTCTAGTCTTTTATCACTGACCAGAATGAACACATTTTGAGTGTCTTTATTATTCTGTACCACTTGATTTCTATGAAAAAAAAAAAGAACTCCTTCTTTATGTCTGAGACCTTTTCCTTCTCTTACTACTTATGAATGCAAACTTTCATATCATCATACTTTTCAGGTAAGAAAATTTCGATTATTTCTAAGAGAATTGATGTCAAGATTATTTTAATCATGGCTACCTATCCTTGGACACTTTATCAGAAACTCTCTTTAAAAGGCTCATCTGAACCGAACATAATGTTACAAACCTGTTATGCCCAGCCCAGAGCAGACTAGAGTGGTTCCTTCCTTGATGCGTGGATTATACTTTCCTAAGTTCAAGTTAGTATCCATTCTGTAGCCAGAAGATAAATTAATGAATGTCTGATGAAAGCCAACCAGTTCTTTTAAAAAGAAGTCTAAGATTGCCTTAGAATACTTAGTAGACATAGTATTTCTCTGGTTCAGATTGAAATTGTGGTTGACTAAACTTCCCCACACTCATTTTCTTTGGTTTGTTTATTTAGATCATTATACATTGATGCATTCCACTTCTCCACAACTTTCAGCTTTAATTCCTTTTTGCTTCAGCTTATATCCGACAGTTCATTATTTCAAAAGCTCTCTATTAGCCTTTTTTAATACTCTTATCTCTGGACTCCTAGTACTGGGTCAGTCCAGCCATCTACTTTCTCCACGCCTAACCTCAATCTGCTGAGTACTGCTGTTGAAAAATCACACAGCTTATTTTTGTCTTTGTCCTTTTTATGGTGGTTGTTTTTTTTTCCCCCTGTATAAAATAAGATTGATCACTTTTGCTGGTCAGCACCATGATTCAGATTTTTTTTTTTTTTTTTTTTTGAGACAGAGTCTTGCTCTGTTGCCCAGGCTAGAGCGCAGTGGCACGATCTCAGGTGACTACAACCTCTGTCTCTGGGATTCAATCGATTCTCCTGCCTCAGCCTCCAGAGTAGCTGGGATTACAAGTGCCCACCACCATGCCCGGCTAATTTTTTTGTATTTTTAGTAGGGACGGGGTTTTGTCATGTTGGCCAGGCTGATCTCGAACACTTGACCTTGTGATCCGCCCGCTAGTGCTAGGATTACAGGCGTAAGCCACTGTGCTGGGCCCCAAATTTTTATTTAAACTTGATTAGCTGCCCCATATTGTCCTCCTAGATTCTAAGTATGTTCCTTGCTCTGGGACTTTGCGCTTGTGTTTAACTCTGTCTAATGCTCTTCCACTAGTTGAGTAATTTTCAGTCTTGACTATACATTAGAATCAGTGGGGACTTTTAAACAGTTCTGATGCTCAGGCCACACTCCAGACCAATTAACTCAGAATTTCTGAAGGGTGGAACCCAGGAATTGCTTTTGTTTTAAAAGATTCCCAGGGGATGCTAATGTGCACTAAGGTTAAAAGCCACTGCCCTATAAAAATGAATGCTTTGCCTTCTCACTTTAATTGGTTTTAATCGCAAATGATCACCACTTTGGGAGAATTTTCCTGTTATCTAAAATATAGACCTCTTTCATTTCTGTTCCCTTCTCCTGCCTTATTTTTCTTCACAGTGCATATCATTTATTTACCAGGTAAACTGTTGCTGCTTATTCATTTCATTTGTCTGCCTTCTTCTCACAGAATATAACCTTCCTGAGTGCTTCCATATATATAATCATATACACATTATGTAACATATTATCAATGGTAATTAGAACCAAAAGAATAAAAGAATGGAAGAAACTGACTTGGTCGAGTATATACAGAGAGAAGAGGGCCTAGAACAGAACCCCAAAGAACTACAACATTTTGGGAGCCCATACGGTTACTCCATTTCTTAGTTGGTTTAGTTCACTGCCGTATTCCACCATCTGTAATAGACCCTGACATACTCTTCAACAAAGTTGTTGAAAGGAATTCCTCAGCACTTCACCATTTTCCTTAACCTCCCAAATAAATACTCTTTTTCACTCTTGGAATATTTTCAAATAGCAGAAAAAATAAAAACTGTCTAGTGAAAATTCTTTGACATTCTGGTCCCCTTGACTAAGCTTATAAAATGTCCATGGATCTTTTTTCATATCTCAGAAAATTGATTCTCCTGGTGTTTGGGGTTAAGAATTTTTTATCTAAATTTTTTTTTTATTTTGAATTCCTTGATTTTGGATTCTCTTCCATTCTCTTTATCTCAAGACTTTGGTCTATTCAATCTTTCTCCTTTATTCGTGCCTTTCTTCCACATGAGTCTGCTCATGTTTCTCCCATTTAAAACTAACATTCTCTCTTCTGTCTCTTGCTCTTTCTCTCTCTCCCTACTAAATCCTCTCATTTGTCTTATCTCTTTTCATTTTTAAACCTCTGTGTCCTCTCATTTCTACCCCTGATGCTTTATCAAAAATGCTCTGAAGTCAATAATGATCTGTTCTTTCCAAGTCCAGTGGACATTGTTCATTATTTATCTTTCTTGACTTTCCCTCTCTAAGTTGGAAATGTTAACTTTCTCGCTTTTGAAAATTCTCTTCATTCTTGGTTTCTATGATATCCCTGTCTCTTAATTTTGATTCTGACTCTAAGGTACAGTCCTTGGTAAGAAAGTCATATGTGTCATTATTCAAGGTATTGATAAAAAGCTTGAAAAAATTTAAGCTTGAGGACAGGTCCTGTGTTGTGCTGTTAGAGGCCCACTTCTAGGTTGTTCCTGATCAATTTTGGGGGTCTGTGATTCATTCTACCTAATAACATTATTATACAGTCTGTAGATCTCCATCAAGTCCTGGAGGATATAATTAAAAATTTTTAAATGTTTTACTAAAGTAATGATGAAATATAAATCTCATAGGATTATACCTCAGAGTAACACAAATTTTAATATAAGGCAATTAGCAATTGATATTTAGGGGGTCTTCAAGCTAGCAACCCCATTCTCAAACAAGGATAAGCTAAAATTCCTATCTTCTAGAGAGAAAGGGCAAGTTGTAGAGGGGAGCAAAACAGCAGGCAGCTAGGGTCTTAAAGAGCAGAGAGGCTGAGAGCAAACAGGATCCTAATATTTTTTCTTTTCAGTGACCCCAGATTGGTTGACAAAGCAAAGATCAGTTGTGTAGGAGGCCATTAAATTTCTGCAGCTATCCTAGAAGTGCCAGTTAGCCCTGACCCAGCATTGTCTTCTTGAATAATTAAGCTAAAGGGGCAAATGCCACTATTTGGTACCAAATCATAGTTGGACCTGAATTGAGTATTGACTGCTGGAGCTGGAACCTAGCTATTCTGTGCTTCTCAAAGTGTGGACCATGGACTAAATGTAGACACACACACACATAGACACACACATACACACACACACACACACACACACACAAAATTGACTACTGAGAAGAAAAATGAATTTTATTAATCAGAGAGGGAGGGAAAGTACCAGTATACACGTTATGGATGACTTATTGATAATTGCTTACCATAAATTTGAAAACTTCAGCATAATTTGAGAATGAGATGGCCTCCATATTAATTTAGTAAAGTTGACATTAAATTTGAAATATTAATTCAAAACCCAAAGACCTCTGTATATATGGTTCTGAATTTTGATGGGGAATGGAAAAGAATCTGTATATTGGCCTAAACTGATAACATGGATAGGCAAGAGACAGACAGCCACTTCTTTACCTTTCAGTTTTTCTTCACTATGGATTTGATAAAGAAATTTTGAATTTTCTTTTTACTACATGGAGGATGTTATGGACTTCATTCATTTTTTTCTTCAATTAAAATTTTGGTAATTATTCAGTTATTTTTATTGGTTTGAGAAACTATTGCTTTGGGGCAAAGTCTAAAATAACAATTGTAGATACCCTTTTATAGCTATGAAATTTGAGGTTAATAAGTTAATGTTTCAGAAGATCATAAAACAGTAAGTTGGGAAGAAAACTAAGGTTTTCCAACTTTCAGAAGACACTCCATTTACTAAGCTGTATGTTGTCATATGTTGCCTGTATTTCTGAGTAAGAAAAAACTTTTAATATTAGTAATGATGTTTTAAATTTTTTGGAAAAAAGCAGGAAACTTTTTTCTAATTTAGCTTTATGTTTGCAGTTCATTTTAGTAAATTATTATTTGCCTTCATTTCTAGATTTTCTTTTCTAGATTTGATTTATAATCTCAGAGGATGTCCTTGGTAATGGAAGGATAGGGGTTATTTGTCATGTCAGTTGATAATTAGTTTGGATGATCTTCCTGAAAGCTCAAGTTGATTGTGTTCATCTGCAAAGCAAACAATTTTGACAATTAAGGCATAAAAATTGTGAGTGTTACATATAGCTGTTCCAACTATAATGTGTTGATTAGAGCTGTTTGATGAATCTTTCTCAGGAACAGTCTGAGTGCTATATACTGCTTAGAAAGAAAATACAGAGTCAGTGTATTTGCTATCACAATGTGCTGATTGCGGCAGCTTGCCCAGAGCTAAACTTGCTGTAATAAAAACTTCTGGATTGGAACATAGTGATGGCATTTATGTTATTTGCCTCCTAAGTTGTTTCTGCACTTTATAAACCCAAGCAAACAGCTCTCAGTTTGAGAACCTCAGAAAGGTATGTCATTAGGTATTGCTGAGTTCCCTTATGTCAGTTCTTTGAAGAATATGTCAGCTGCAGTCTTGCAGTGAACTGTAGAATATGGATTTTATGTAGCTGAAGGTGCTGGATTAAAACAGCTTCCGTCTTCTGACTTTGTCCAGATCATTGTATTTAACTCACTTTGATAGATGCCTTTTGGTGAGGGTATTATTTTTAAAGACTCATAGTGAGTTCCTGGCCCTTTGGATGTGTATTTCCTCCTAAAACAGCATGAAATCAGGTAAACTGGACTTATATTAGCATGGTACTCAAGAAAATTTGAAAAAGGCTCAAAGGAAAATGACTAAACCCATCTTATACATGCAATATGTTTTAACAAATCAACTGTGGATTAGCTCCAGGAAGTGGCCATGTTTGTGTAAATGGGAGGCCGCATACATCTCTGCCACATGTTACAGTGTCTGCCCACAAAATTGTCCCTTTTTGAATTCATAGAGCCATCACTGGGAATAGCAATGCCTCTGAGTGCCTACTAAGGAACAGTTGTGGAGATAGGCCAAAGCTAAAGATAGAATAGGAAAGAAAAAATAAAGATGGAGGGAGTGGGCAATTAGAGATGCAAAGGGTAAAGGATGAGTAGCAGTGGTTATGTACTGTCTTTTAATGACAATCCAGTGGAGGAGTTGGCTTTCCTCTTGCTCAAAAAGGATACGCATTTTTCATATGCATATGCCAACCTTCACTGGGTTTCCCGTGTATCTTCGGATCATATACCAGATGAACAGTTCTTCCATTACTACCAGTGAAGCTGTTATTATCATCACTTAACCTTGCTGCTGTGGACAATCCTTTTGAAGATCTGGAAATGCCATTTGGAAATGGCAGATGGAATTTCGACTCTTCTATTATTTATTTCTTGCATTTTTTTTAAATGAATAAAATGAGGATTACCCAAGGTAATTTTTTTGAGGGACAGTATGATTCAACCTCTTCAAGGAAAAAGTTTTTAAATGGCCTTAGTATAATACTCAAATAACTCAGACCCTTCACATAATTTCCTTAAATGGAGGAATTTAGTCTCTAGTTATAAAAAAAATACACTACTTTCTTTCTAGAAAACTAGGAAAGTCAGAAAAGTAAAAAGAAAAAAGTGCACCTGTAATCTCAGCACTCAGAAATAACCAGTCAGGATTAGTTATAATAGTCCTAAAGTGCCTCTTTATTTTCTAAATTCGTGGGCAGTGGACGACTAAAAAACCTGAAGTTTTGTGCCTGTTCCTTTGGGTGATATTCTAAGTAATACCTGTTATGTTTTATTTTAACTCTTGTGTCTATGGACCAGTAATATTTGAATAGCTATGACTGTGTTTAAGTCTATTTTGTTCCAAATTCATGAATGTAGCCAGAAATTCTCTAACCAAGAGAATAGAGAGAATTGCCTAATGATTTTACTGTTTTACCTAATGATTTCTCTACATTTTTATCTTAAACAGTAATAACTATATAAATAAACAAAAAATAATAGGCAGATACATAACTTCTTGACCACATTGGCTAATGAAATTTCATAATGAGCTATGTTGAAAACTGCAAACATTTGCTATGCTATAGTTTATAAGTGTTCTCCATTTGGTAGAATATCAGTACCATTTTTATGTTATTGTGCTAGTATTTCCTATACAATTTTGCTTGTGTTTCTACTAGTACATAGATTCCGGACTCCTCAGTTGTAGAAATTTGAGCATATATGGGGTATGTGTGTGGGATGAGCATGGAGGCTTACTGGAAAGGAAGTTGTTTCCTTTTATCTTTTCTTCAAAAAATTCAGATCCATGCTTGTGCTAATTTTACTCAACCAATAATTTGTTTCTAAAGACTAATGTTCAGAAGGATCAAGGAAAAATAATGATTATACCCTTTAAATTTTGTAGTCAGTTTATTTGCATGTCCCAAAATTATTAGCATTTTTATCCCATTAGCAATGACAGCAGTGTTGTAAATAACTGTAACAGACCTCTTAAAGAACCAGACCTCTTGCTTAGCAGGGTCCTTGATCCTACACTTAATGAACTCCTCAGGACAAAAGGTACCATAAAATTACACTCATGTGCTGCATAAGGACATTTTGATCAGTGTTGGACTACATATACAATCTTGGTCCCATAAGATTATAATGGAGCTGAAAAATTCCTATCGCCATCATAAGGTCATAGTGCAACACAGTACTCACGTGTTTGTGGTGATGCTGGTGTAAACAAACCTACTGTGCTGCCAGGTGTATGAAAGTACAGCATATACAGTACAGTATGTCATCCTTGATAGTAAATGACTATCTTACTAGTTTACTATACATTTATCATTTTTTAAAAATTTCCTGTTATTTTTTTAAAAAGTGTTACTATAAAAGAGTCAAAAAGTTGAAAAAATCTGAAAGTTTATAAAATAAAAAAGTTACAGTGAGCTAAGGTTAATGTATTATTGAGGAAAGAAATATATGTTAAAAATGCATTCAGTGTAGCTTTTGTACAGTGATTATAAAATCTACAGTCATGTATGGTAACGTTTGAGCCTTCGCATTCACTCACCGCTTACTCACTGACTCGCCCAGAGCAACTTCTAGTCCTGCAAGCTCCATTTATGGCAAGTGCTTTATACAGGTGTATCATTTTTAAAATCCTTTATGTCATATTTTTAATGTACCTTTTCTATGTTTAGATATGTTCAGACACACAAATACTATTGTGTTACAATTGCTTACAGTATTCAGTATACTAACATGGGGTACAGGTTTGCAGCCTAGGAGAAGTAGAGAATACCATATAGCTTTGGTGTGTAGTAGGCTATATACTATCTAGGTTTATGTAAGTGCGTTCTCTCATGTTCACACAACAATGAAATGGCCTAACAATGTATTTTTCGAACATATCCTGTGGTTAAGTGACACATAACTGTATGCATATATTTTATGTTTGTTTGTTTTTGAGACTGAGTCTTGCTCTATCGCCCAGGCTAGAGTGCAGTGGCATGATCTTGGCTCACTGCAACCTCCATCTCCCGGGTTCAAGCGGTTCTTGTGCGTCAGCCTCTCCAGTAGCTGGGATTACAGGTGCCTGCCACCACGCCCGGCTAATTTTTGTGTTTTTAGTGGAGAGGGGTTTTCACCATGTTGGCCAGGCTGATCTCAAACTCCTGACCTCAAATGATCTGCCCGCCTCAGCCTCCCAAAGTGCTAGGATTACAGCCATGAGCCACCTTGTCTGGCCTGTATGCATATCATTGTCTACGATGTTCCTCCTTTGTATTTATCACTGTTACCACCCAAATGATTTTAATTTTTAAGAGTAGGCTTCTTTTCTAATTAACTTTTGTACACTGTTTTGTGAATTATACTATAAAATATGCTCAAATGGCCCTCAATCAATATTTGGTACTGATAAATACTCAATAAAATATTTGCTGAATAACAAATAATTTTCAAAATTCTCATTTTCGTTAAATAATCTTTATAATACAATAATTCTCTTAGGTGGATGTGACTGCTAGATATTCTTCTCAAGTTCTGTGTTTGGGCACAGCTTCAGCTGACTCAGGGATTCTGAGCCTGCCTAGCCATAGGACTCCCCTGGGAAACTGATTATGTATACACATTCTAGGCTACACCCCTCCATCCCAGACCTGCTCAGTCACAATCTCCAGGTGATTTGTATCATCAGACAAGTCTGAAAAACTTGAAACTAGTGAGGCCACACTGGGAATTTGATCAATGCATAATTGCAGATTGGTGTATAAGAAAGATTTATGGATGTGGATTGAGTTGATAGTGTTCATTTACTTTTATCACTAGTCAAATCAAATATCAGAAGAGAAAACTGCCTTGATACTGTCTTTCAATTTTAGCTTCTATGAGACTTCAGTTGAAGTAATATAAAAATTATTAGTTTTTGAGCACTACCATGTACAAAGCGCTGTTCTAATCTTTTTCATGTATCTATTAATATTAATATAGAGAGATGAAATAATTTGCCCAGAGCTGAATAAGTAACAAATGGGAAAACTTGAACTTTAACCTGAGAAATCAGATTTCAGAATCTTCACAATTAACCCCTGCAATATATTGCCTATAGTCACCAAATGCTAAGTATGTACTAATGCGTTGTACACTACTATACTAAATACTTCATATACTTTTACTACTTTTAATTCATTTATCAATTCTATAAAGTAGGATTAAGAAAGGCAAATTCAGAGAGATTAAGTATTTTACCCAGAGTTGCCCTGCTAATAAGTAGTAGAAGCAGTGTGGTTTGAAACTGGGGTAGCTCAACTCCAGAACTCTTTTCTCTTAACCACTACCCTGTATGCCATGTTTGAAAACACTGATACTTGTCATCCCTTCAGCATTTTATAGAAGTAATATTAGCAACTGAGGGGTTTTCTGTAAGCTAATTATAGGACACTTTATTGTCTACATTAAAAAATGTCTACATTTAACATCTACATTAAGACCCTTTGGTATGTACATTACATTTTTAAAGAGATTCTAAAGTATATTATAGAATTCCTTCTCTGAGGAAGATTTTAAAATAATATATTGGTCACTCTGTTATCTGTCTTAGGCTGGCTGAAGGAGAGCTAAGGATTAATCTACTTTCAAGGAATTCTTAGCCCTCTAATTTTTATCATTAAAGGATAGTATAGTTGGTGAATACTTACGTATTTTGTGAACATTTGGTAAGCAGTTGCACTTAATTCCCTTCACTTGAACATTAAATATTCCACATTTGTTTTGTCTCAAGTAAGTTTTTCTCCTTTACTTTGAAATGACTTATAAATTTACTTTCACACAATTATTGAAGATTTACTTTGAACTGCTGCTTTCCCCCTCCTTTTTTTGTCCCAAAATGAAGGTGAAGTGTTAATTGGTTTAAATGGCATCTCTGGCTACCTCTTTGCCTTGGACTTCTAAGGAAAAGGGAAGAACTGGCAGAAAAATGTGTGAAATTTGTCTGGAGAGGTGAGAAACTTTAATGTGCTTGTGAATTAGTGCATTTCTTCTAGGTAAGACTATTGCACCATAATAAATATTGAAACGTAATTCTCACTCTTAGACCTAATCCCTTAAGTATGTTAGTTGACATTCATAGAAGAATTTTCCGAAGAAACATGTTAACTAAGTTTCTGTAGCTGGAAAAGATCAGCCATTGATAGACTACGAAATAAACATGTCTTGTACAACATACACGTACAACCAGAGAATAGGCTTTCTCTCTCAAGAACAAGGGCATGCTAATTTGGATTCTCAACTAGAAGGGATGAGCCTGGATTATGCAATATGCTGTTGTACTTAAATACAAGACTATAGTTGCCTAAGACATGTACCTGGCTGTTAACACTTTTTCCCAATATAAGTGATTCTCACCAGGAGTGGCTAATTTATCTGAAATACTCTTCCTGGTGCTTACACACTGATATATTTTAGTAACTCTTTGCCTTTGATTTAACAGGTAACCATCTAGATAGATGTCCATATTCAACAAAAACATTTGCTGAGATTCTGGAAAGCCCAAAGAAGACTTCTTTATTATTTTAACAGCTTTAAGATAACTAATGTTTTTTAAAAATTATTATTCCTTCTGCATTTTAGCAGTTGACATTTCCACTTGTATCTTTACCAGAAGGCAGCAGAGTAATATAATGAGCCCAGTTCTGTGTTGGGGAGAGAGATAAAAACATGGCTTTGTTAGAATTTGCTTCTGTAAAATCAGTGCAGATTACAGAGGGAAAATAGAAATGCAAACAAAGTCTGTCGATTTGTTTCTACACTTCTCTCTTTTTTTCATTCCACATTCCAATGTCAATTTTATTATAAGATACCAGGAAAATGTTTCTTTATCATAAAAGATAAAAATAAATTTTTTTAGGGATTTTGAACCATTAACCTGTACCTATGAGTTAAGTCCTCTACTTGCAATGCATAATTTTTTCCACACAATTAGCCATTATTACTTTCTTATTTTACAGAAGGTGAAACTGAGGCTTAGAAAAGTTGACTAAGGTTATAACTCAAGTAAGTGGCAAAAACTGGATGCAAACCTAGGTCTGTCTAATTCAAAGATAATTCTCTTAGTCATCATCTCAAATGTAAATTGTATATATAATTTAATAGTGTGCTGGCCTATTTTGTTTTACACACTTGGAGTCAGCATGTCACAATAAAGAGAACAAGATAGAAAAGGCAGGAGATCTGGGGTCAAGATACTTGGATTTGGAATCCACTTTTTTGTTGGAATTCTAATTCTCCCACTTATGCTGTGTTATATTGGGAAAGTTGCTTTATCTGTTTGAACTTTAGTTTCTTTTGTGAATTGGGAAGTGAGGGAGATAATGGATGTGCAATGCTTAATAAATGGTCGATGCTAATACTCTACAGTTGTAGAATGGTTTACAGTTTACAAAGAACTTTCACAAAGATTGTCTCAGGTAATACTTAGTAATGTAAGTGTTTGAACCCCATTCATTCTTTTATTCGTTCATCCAACAAATATTTTGTAAGTGTCTACTAGGTTTCAGGCATTGCTTTACATGTTGGAAATATTTAGCAGTGAAACAATAGGGGAAAAAAACTCTCGTTTTTATGGAGTTTGCATTTTAGTGGGGCATATAGATAATAGCACATAAGTAAAATATTAAATATATTAGATAATAACAACAAAGGTAGCATGTAACTCTTATATGAGAAGTACTATGAGCTAGTAGCTTAGTAGCTACAAGCATATTGCAATTCATAGACTAGCTACATGATTTTCCATTATAGACAGAAAAAAAACTAAAGTAGTTACAGTTCAACTACAAACTTAAAAAAAGATTGTATTGTTTTAAAACAATTAGGGGATTTAAAACAATTTAATGGTTAGTACATATCACCAAAATTGATGAAATATCTTCTAGCTAGAACATTCTATGATATATTAGCTAAAAGCATGGAGTATAAATATGGACCTCTGATACCTGTCTATCTTTATGTAGGTCTGGCAATTGTACTCTGAATATGACATTACAATAATTCAAAGATATTTTATAAGATTATTGAAAAACACTAAATAATCTTGGCATTTGTTAACTTTGTAAGCTAGTCAATATTCTCTTGAGTTATATGTCTCAACTTAAAGCTAGGAAAAAGCTTCAGTGATCTGAAACTTCCATTTTGTTGTGCTATGGCCCTTAGAAGGTACCATGGAATCATGAAAAGATATTGTGGGGAACCCAGACATCAAGATTATTTCTGCCAACTCTGAGTTTAAATTCACTGAAAGCTACAAGAAAGACAAGTGTTACTTTTACGGTAGTTGACAGCCATTAACTATTGATGACCCCAAGTCATCATTCAGTATCATGGGGCAGAGGTCTGTAAGGACTGGAAGAAAAAGTCAGATCTCTCCATTAAACATTTTGAGATTTAATCCTAAAAATGTTTTCTGGTTATTATCTCAGTAAAAGGAAATAATCTTTTTTTCTTGACTCAAACTTTAAAAAATTGCTGAGTAAGTGTTTCTGGTCAGTGTTTAAGACAAGCTTGTCCAACGTATAGCCCTTGGGCTACATGCAGCCCAGGTTGGCTTTGAATGCGGCCCAACACAAATTCATAAACTTTCTTAAAATATGAGATTTTTTGTGATTTTTTTTTTGGCTCATCAGCTGTCATTAGTGTTAGTGTATTTTATGTGTGACCCGAGAGAATTCTTCTTTTTCCAATGTGGCCCAGGGAAGCCAAAAGATTGAACACCTCTGATGAAGAAGTTAAGAGCTCAAGCTTCAGTAACAGACAGAATTCTTCTTCTACTACTTACTGTTTAAGAAGAATTCCGTTACAGCTTGCAAATATATTGAGCATCTTTCCACCTCTCTACTCACCACCACTATTCTGCTCCACACAATTTTTCTCCATATAGTAGCTAGAGTGACCTTATCACAGTTGAAATCTGACAGTCTGATCCCCGTACCTTCTCCTCCTCTTTCACTCCCTTCTCCTCATCCCCTCCCCTACTCCTCCTCTTCTTCCTCCCTGCCCTCTTAAAAACTGTCCATTGTCCTTCTTTTATGCTGGAATTAAGTCCAGACTCAGTGAGGCCTACCTTGCTGATCTCACCTATGTCTTGCTCACTGAGTGTGAGACACCTGACGTTCTTCTAATCCATAGACACATTAAGCTGACTTCCTCCTGGAAACTTTTAACTCATCCTGTTTCCTGTGCTCAGAACACTCTTCATTTCACTCTTTACCTGGCTGGCTGTTCAGGTCAGGCTTTCTCTTATCACCCAATCTAAATAGGTTCTCTTGTTATGCTCACTCGTAGCACCATGTTTTTCTCTTTCATAGTACCTATCACAATTTTTCACGTTTTACTCTTTTGAGTTTTGTTTAAATCTGGATTCCTGCCCTCCCCAACCATAATCTTTATATCTTTTTGGTCTACTGCTGTACACTCAACTCCAGCCACAGTTACTGAACAGATACTCAGTACATCATTGCTAAGGCTGAATGGATAACAGATCTCTATGACCTTTCAAAGTCTTAATTTGCTTATCTGAAAAATAAGGATAATAATTCCTATCTCTAAAGTTATTGTGTGAATTAAATGAGATTAAAAGATATAAAATACTTAACACTGGGCTTGACAAAGTCTTCAACAAATGGTAGGGTCTGTAGTAGCAACATAATCAGCAGACACTTATTAAGTCCACTGTATGTGTAAGACATCACTAATATTTATAGAACATATTTTAGAAAGAGAAACTTTTGTTAAACTTTTGTTTAACCTAGTCTTTACTGGGTATCTTCATCAACATGGGTGTCTAAATTAAGGAAATTAAAATACAGGATTCCAGCAGTGATTCCATGCTTTTTAATGGAACATTGATATGAACTAGCCTTAGCTTTGTATTGTCACAATTATCAGAGCCCCCAGTGTACATTCAACAGGGTAATCACTTTGCATAGTAATTGCCTAGACTATCCTCCATCCAGTCCAGCCAGCTGACATTGAAAAAGAAGCTCTGCTTTTATGTGTGCACATAATCAATCTGTAAAATCCCATTATCCTCAACTTCCACACCCCCATGGCTGCATGTTTCCTTTTGAAGCCTCTTAAAAAAGAAAAACTTTGAAGGCAGCCTTAAAGTTTATTTCTAATCTTATTTTACCCATATATCATAAAAATGAGATAGGGATAGGGAGTGGGAGGGGTTCATAATGTGATTTGCTTACCTCTTTGCCTGGAATCTAATGATACTTGTAGAAAAGCCCAGTGCAAGTTTTATATGAGTAGAAATACTTCTTCAGTGTGTATTTTGATATAAAATTGGATTTCATTCTGTTTTGATGTGCAAAGAATGGAGCAAGGTTAATTTGGTTATTCCAGTTCTTCTTTTAATCTGTTCGTAATGTCTATAGTATTTAGAATAAGAGTTTCCACCTACCTCACATGACCAGCAATCTGTGTAACAGATTATCTGTTAGGGTCCTAGGTGCAATGCTCTTCCTACTCTGCTTTCCCGTTTCATGTCTCTTTCTTTCTGAGAATATGACCTCCTTTTTGGATAATTTTCTAACTGCTTTTACTAGGCCCACTGCAATCTTTTTCTTTTGGGTTTCAATTTCCCATGTGATTTACATTTTTCTTAGCATTCTTTCAACAATCTTGAATTAATTGATGTTTTTCCTTGAAGATGACCTTTCCTATTAGCTGCTCTATCTCTAGAAACAACCAATATTTGGTGAAACTAGGGTAGGAGAGAGGTGTGGGATGTAGGTAGGAAGTCTCAAAAATGTTTTCTCCAAACTTGAAAGATATGACTATGCTTCTGTCACCATTATTCAAAAACCTTTAGTTTGAAGTCTGTATTTTACATCTGCATCACCTAATCCCATCATTTTCTCCATCTTCTTCATCTCTGGGACATTTCCTCATCTTCCTTAGGGCCTGCACTGCAAACCTTACCTTCATACCAACTCATTCCATCTCTCTCAGTGACTTTGTCCTCTTTGCTAGTGATTCTTGTAAAACTATAGCTTCTCAGTCAGTCTTTATTTCAGGCATCCTAGAGTCACAGTCATGGCCTGGACTGCACCTCCTGGGCATGTCAACTTTATTTTCTCCTATCAAATACGCTCCACATCCTCATTGTAGATTCCTCTCACTGTACTCCCATCTTCTTCCTCAGGTTGATATATCTCCGTCCTGGTGTCCGCTTCCTTTTTTTCTATCTTGTTCATCCCCATGACCCACCAAGACCCCTTCACACTCTTAACGTCTTAAAAGAGTAGTCTTAATCATTGTTTCTGTTTTCTTTCTCTCCCATTATCCTATCAGCAACCTAGAAGCTTTTCCCTCATTGCTCTGCAGACACTGCTTTCATAATCCCCAAGGGTTGCCTCATTTTTCATATTCAATGGTGACTTCTATGTCTTTACCCTGATAACATTTTTTACATCCTCCTTTTTAAATACTTTTAGTTCCCTGACTCCATAATATTTTCTTTCTGTGATTACTTTTCCTCCTCTGCAACCCCTCCCCGCTTTTGTTTGTTTGTTTTTTGCTGTTTCTTCAAACTGGATTCTTCTCTCTCTTCTCCTGCTACAAAGGGTAGGTGCTTCTTTGGCATCTCTTTTCTCTCTGCTTATTTTCTGTTGGTTATCTCATCCACCCTCTCAATTTTAATACTCACCTGTTAGATGTGGTTTCCCTTCCTGATGCTGAGGATCTGGTCCCACATCCTCCTTTGTAACCTTCTATAGACATTCCAGAGGGATAATGTAAACCTAAGGTCATGTTAATTTATTATCTAAACTGGGTCACTGTGGAGGGTCGAAGAGGGCACTATTAATAATCAGCAGATATAAATCTCTACTGCACACGTAGTCACCTGTTCAAAGCCAGTATTTATAAAATATTCTGAAATCTGTTTCTTCTCAGTTGTTTTCCATCTTTAATTGCCTCACCAACATTCTACTTACCTGTGCTGAAAATCTTTTATCATCTTCAATATTTTACTTTTTTACCATCTTTTAAATTAAAGATTTCTTTATTTCTTTTTTTAAACCCCATTCCACTGGCAGTGGTGCTTGTTAGGCCTGTATTTCCCCTTCCCTGAAATACTACATAGCCTTCTAACTTGTCTTGTTGCTCCCAGTTTCTCCCATTCATCTTTAAGCAATATTTTTTATTTTTATAAATGTGGCCTAAAGTGCACGATTGTTTATATACCTGCTTAAGAGTCATTGCCAAAGAATATCAATGCAGACTTTTCAGCTTGGAATTCAACACACTAAAAGCCTAATGTAAAAATATTTGCAGTCTTACCTCCTTTATGGACCCTGTATTTCAGTTGTACTATTGGCCTTTATCCAAACACCTCCTAAATCAGTGGTCCTCGACCACATTGGAATTACCTTTGGAATTTTTTGAGTAAGTGCCTAGCCTTCATCTGGGAGCTTTTAATTTAGTAAGTCTATATTGGGGCCTGATTATCTTAATAAAATCCTCCCTCAAATGCTTCTGACCAAGGCCAGGGTTGAGAAACATTGCTCATTTTCGTTTCTTTATAATTTTGGTCACCATTTTCTCTTCATAACCAGTATCTACTTTTCTTTAAACTACTTCTTACCTCTCAACATCTATCCTTAATTTTAGCTCTTTCATGAGGTCTTCCTTGATCTATCCAAATAGATGTAATTGTTTCTTTCTCTTTACTGCAGTAGCAGTGAACTGTCACTGCTGTTTATACCTTATAACTGGTAGACAGCACACTTCTTGAAGGCAAGCCATCTGCTACTATAAAAAAGAAGCCAGTCAGTAAAAGTCATTGGCTAGTTAAGAATATTTGTAGAGAACTTTGAAGTTCTTAAGAAAGTGATTGATAAGCATGAGTTATTTTTTGCTAATTTAACAAAAAGTCCCAAAACAAAAAGTATAGTGTTTGTAATTCCGGGACTGTGCTAAATTAAGATATGCTAATCACGCTAAGAAAGAAAAAGGAATTAGAATTTTAAATGCTGCTATCATTTTCAGCAGCCATAAGCTAATGCTACATTCATTGGTGGATTGGCTCCTTTAACACCCATGCTTCAGGTGCTTTAGGACATGTAGCTCTCTTTGGATTCCTCTTCAAAACTGTCATGTTGGCATGTAGCTATGAAATATGCATTAGTCAGAAACTGTAGTTACTAAAGCCGAGTTCTTTTCACTAGTTTCTTTGGAAAAGGGGAATAATACTTTTAATAAATAGGCCTTGCTCAAAAGATAGAGCATAGTGTTGTTGATAGGGAGCAAGAATAAGTGTAGTGATTTAATGCAATTACAAGTGGCTGCATCTAAAGACCATTTTTGATTTTTGTCAAACATTTAGCAAGGGAGTAATATTTTCCTTTAGTTTTTTTCTAGCTTTCCCAGTTGTATTTTTGTTAAATCTATATGCTATATATTCAGGATTGGATTGTTTCCCTATACATTTCTGTTAGTACCTGATTTGGAGTTTAGTCTTATCAATATCATTTAGGTTGGGATGCATGGAAACGTGTGTATAATTTATTGAGTGCCTTTTGAGGTGGAGACTTGCATCTTGATATTCTATTGAAAAAATATATATGTATTTTCTATTTTGCAAAGTAACTGGATTTTATAGCAAGTGTAGGTAAAGAAAAAACCTTTATCCTCTTGCTGCTCTGTGTATTTGCTAGTACAAAACATGTTTCTGATTTATTCCAGGTAACATAATCAAAAGGTGTGTTTTAGAACATACACAAACGTTTCTATGCTTATGAAAGGTATACTGACTGAAAAAATATCAATATAATCTCTTTATTTTTTGCTTTTTATAAACTACAGGTTTATAGAGACTTTAGGGAGACATTCAGTTCTTTCCCTGGTTCTAGCAGAACTATACCTTGAAGTACTCAAAACTTCTAAAAGCAAAGTCAAACTTCCTTTAGAAACATTCCCTATGTTTAACGTTAATCATACCAGTCTTTAAGTTGTTCCTAGAAAACAGCCGTAATGGGATGCCAAAAGACAAAGTGTTGAAGCATTTTGAAGACAGCAAACAATAAGATTTCATAGTCACTTGGAGATATCTCCTTGTCAGTAGAGGAGTTGAAGCAGCGATATCTAGCAAAACTTGGGAACACATGACAGACATTTGTTGACCATAATAGTAATAACTTATATTTTGTAGAAGATTGTACAGTTTACATGCACATCATGTCATTTAATCCTCACAAAATGTGGGTACTAATAACCCCCTTTTATATATACGGAAACACAGCTAGGAAGAGTAAGTGGTTTGTTTTTAATTGCACACCTAAGTGGTAGATCTGAGATTTCAAGTCTTTTGATGCTGTGTGTGGAAAACACAAACTCCATGCTGTGTGTGGAAAACACAAACTCCAGGCATTCTCTTTAATTATCTCATTCAACAATAATCAACATAGAAGACTTGCATTATCAAGTTTTGCCCTATACACCAAGCAAGCAATCAGTTCTTCAGCAGACACCTAGCTGGTGCCTCCAATTCAGTTTAATTCTGACATTGTCTACCTGGAGCTAACATCAGAGGCCACAGTTTGGGGACTTATTCCCACAAGACTGCCCCTCTTCAGACACCAGTTGCAAGACTAGCCAGTTTCGAGTTTGGTTTCCCAGGATCACCTTTTTGTATTCTATTAATTTGCTACAATAGCTCACAAAATGCAAGGAAACAGATTTAATGATTTATTATACAGGATATTACAAAAGTTCCAGATGGCAAGAAACATAAGATGAGGTATGGGGGGCACAGAGCTTCCATGCCCTCTCTAGGCATGCCACCCTACAGGAACCTCCACATGTTCAGCTATCTGGAAGCTCTCCAAACCTTGGCCTTTTGTTTTTTTTATGGAGGCTTGATTACATAGGCATGATTGATTAAACCGTTAGTCACTGGTGATCAACTTAATGTTTATCCCCTTCACCTTCTCTGGAGCTTGGGGTTTGGTGTTGAATGTCCCAACCTTATAATCATGTCTTGGACTTTTCAGTGACCAGACTTTATCTTGAAGCTACCTAGGGCCTGCCAGCCATCAGTGAACTCACTAGCATATGAAAATACATCACTTTGAAAATTGCAAGGATTTTAGGAGTTGTATGCCAGAAACAGGGACAAAGAGGAAGTGTATATTTCACAGTTTCACAAATGCCAACTCACTCTACCAAAAGGTTATTTAAAAAAATTTTTTCTAAGACCACCTTAAAAAGTATCAGGACAGTGGCAGCGGTGAGTCTAAGAGGGAAAGGCCATGAAACCGGTTAAGCTTTCCATCTATACAGTAAATAAGGAAGAGGAAATAAATTTATACGTGAAACACTGAACTCGTTGAAGTAAAATGATATACAGTAAATAAGGAAGAGGAAATAAATTTATACGTGAAACACTGAACTCTTTGAAGTAAAATGATACACAATCTCAAGATGTTGATTTTCTAAAATTTTTAGCCAACTTTTATTTTTATGCCTAGAAAAATACATGGGACGTTTAGGACTAATGTGCTGGGCAGTTTGCTACTTAGTGATAGTAACACAATCCTGAAAAAGCAAACACAATTATTCTGTACTTTTTAAAAGTTTTATTCAGCAATAAGACCATAATTTTTCATATTTAAGGAGTATGAAAAATTTGTCGAGTTTTAAAAGCTGAATACATGTAGCGTTGGATCAAGGCACATACAAGACTGGCCAAAGGGCGTACAATGCACTTTGGTTTTTTGTTGAAAAAAAAAAATCATGGCAACAGAAAAGTGATATGGTTTTTCAACAAGTAATAGCTCACAATTCAGTAGGAAGCTAGAAGGAAATGTTACATTACAAGTTCAGTATGTAATATCTGGGTAACTGTGACAGTAATGGGCAGCATTCTTGATCTTTATGAAAGTAAATTGAACATTTATGTACAGTGTTAAAACATTTGACATAAACCAGATCTAAATTTGATTTCTAGTATTTATTTTTCTTTAAATCCTTAAAGTACTACTTTCTCTGGATTGTTGAGGGGAATTGCTTATAATTACACTACATTTTTAATATGCATAAAATTTCTCTGACATCCTTTATCATAAAAACATCATAAACACTGGCAATTGTGTTTATAATTCACCTTTCAAAAATCAGGATGGTATAGGCAAAACCAAAATGCAGTTTTGGTATTTGTGTTCATTACACTATGCAGTCTAAGTTTCCATGTTTTCCTAAGTACACATTTCCCCCCTAACTTGGAAGCACATTTACATTACTGTTTTTGTGAAGTCTTTTATTTTCAAAGCTTTGCTGACAATGGCTTTAACAACAGACTTCACACTCCTTTTATGCCAGCTGATATATTCAGTTCAGAAGATATGCTTAACTTTCTTAAGGATAATTAATTTGCCTAAAGCAAAAATGGAGATATGCAGCAAGTTTGATATTGCCCATTACTTCACACATTTTGATTTATTGAATACCACTGGGATAATACAAATTTAATAATTGGAACATTAGTTCCTAACCATTTTTTAAAATTAAATTTTTTTCTTATTCAGCCATTCAGCCAGTTTTTTTTTACATTTTATTAATACCAAAGTGAAAAATGGCCTGTGCTTATACTACAAGGATCTCATATGAATGCAGTCCTGATTGTTCAACACAGCAAGAAAATTCACTTTCACAGTCAACAAGTCATCTTACTCAGTAGAACACAAAGTAAATGGTTTATAACTCCAATATTTGCAAGGAAAATACAGTACAAATTACTAAAAAATACTAAAATATAGAATTGTGTTCAGGCATCTCCACTACATCAATCGCAGCAGTAACCTGAAATTTGAAACTTTTAATAAAAAGTTCTTAAATATAAATTATATGGCAAATGTACAGTACATTGCTTTTTTCAGTCTCTTTTTCCAGTGTTTTGCAGTAGAACAGGGTTCCTACCATCACCTCCCTTAGGTTTAAAAAACCCAAAACACAAGTCTGCTGCGAGTCCTTCAGCATCATGAGTGCGAGTGATCTGAATCTGGAATACCACTGTCTCTGTAGCTTCGGTTACTACTGCTTTCACTGTGATTGTTTTTGTACAGATTCATTCCATTAGGAGGAAATATGGTGTGTATTACAAACTCCTCCTTCGAGATGGGTTCATTGTTTATTGGTAGCATCTGAAAAGAAGTCTCCCTGATTTCCAGGATAGAGTTGTCCTTCTTAGTGCCAGCTTCTGCGTAGTCATCCTTTCTTCTCCTCCCTTTGCTGTATGCACAGTTCCTTGAGAAGAGCGATCCATTCCTATGCACATACCAACACACTAAAGCAAGAAGGGCAATGGTAACCAGGGCCACAGCCCCACCAATGATGGCAGCCAAAGGTAAATTGGGGTTTTTGTAAGGTTCTTTCTCTTGCTCTCGATTGAGGGTGGTTGTAGGGTTGTACATTCGAAGGGGTGCAGTTTCAGTCTCAATACAAACAGGAGTTTCATCAAATAGGTAGAGGTTACTGGTTTCCATGGGAACCATGCACACTTTATAGGGTGAATCAGGCTCCAGGGCTGTGACTAAGTACTCGCTGCGTTCCCCTGTTACAATGGTTTCTGTTATAGATCCAAATGCCGGGCTGTGGCCCAGTTTAAGCCAGCTGAGCCTCAAAGCAGCCATAGGTAGAGCAAGTTTCCAAGAGATATGAATTGTGTCAGAGGTGACAGACTTCACAGTAATTGTGATTGTTTTTCTTGAGGGACTCGCTGTGGTTTGCTGATCCTTAGTGAGCTTGGGGTTCTTAATATCTGGTTGTTTGGTCACTGGAGCTGGCCACTGTCCTTGGGCAGGATACACTGTGTTGGGTATTGCAGTGGTTATCTGAATGGTGCTTACAATCCCACTGTCCTTACAATCAAACAGTTCTGCATTGAGATCCTTAATAGCCATCCCACGAACTTTTTCTGGGGCTTGGCACATGAGCCCACGCACATTGACCTTCACAGGTAGTGATTGTAACCAGTCACGTACCCATTTCATCTTGCACCCACAATACCAGGGATTGTTGCGAAGAATCAGTTGGGTTATATTGTCCAAATCATCAAAGATACCCTGAGGTAAATTACTTAGGTTATTATTGGACATATCCAGTCTATACAGCTGCCTTAGATAAGAAAAAGCATTTGGGGGCACCCGGTTGATGTGGTTATCTTGAAGATAAAGCTTCCTCAGGTTTGTGCCTGGAAGGTTTACTGGTGCAGCAGTCAGAGAATTCCGTACCAGGGACAACTCTGTTAAGTTAACTAGGTTGAAGAAAACTTTGTCACCTAAACCGTGATTGTTCAACAGGTTTCCATCTAAAACCAGGCGTTTTAGACTAGTGAGACCTTGAAGAGATGGTGATGAAATAGTGGATATGCGGTTATCATCCAAGCGTAGTTCTTCTATAGTTCTGGGCAAACCCCAGGGAATTGTGCTAAGGTGGTTACGGGACAGGAAAAGGAGTCGGAGATAGTTGCTGTCTCGGAATGCTCCCTCTTCTATACTAACTGCAGAGACAGAGTTGTCATCTAAATGTAATTCTTCCAGATAGGGAATTTTTGAAAGTGAATCATAAGTGATTGTCCTTATGTTATTTTCTTGCAAATGTAACTCTTTTACATACTTTGGGAGGTTGGTAGGAAATTCATCTAAGCTGTTGTGGTATAGGTATATTCTTTCTACTTTCAGCAAGTTTTTCAAATCTGAAGGAATCCCAGCATTATTTATTTGGTTGTTCTGAAGGTAGAGAGTTGTAGCATCCTCTGGTATTCCTGTTGGAATGGATGTCAGAAAGCGATCATTACAGTAAATGAAACCCGCATCACAGCGACACACAGATGGACAGGATTTAGCCATAACTGAGAGAGGTGCTACTTGAAGGAACAGCCCAATTTTAGTCCAGATGAGGAAGATGCTCCAGGCTGGGCTGATCATGGTCAGCAGCGTTGAGGTCGTTATACAACGTAGCTTCTGTTACTTCAGAACCCTAAAATGAAGTGAATAAAAAAAGACAGAAAACAATAAGGCCAGCATACTGAATATAATGTTTAAAATGAATGTGAAACCTAAAAGATCTATAATCACTTTTAATATTTTGTTTTGGAAGGGGGCATAGTAGGGTTTATTGCTAGCTAACAATAGACCCTGTCATATAATCTCTTTACCTTAATGTTTCTTAATTTCTTTATAAATTAAAAAGTATCATGTCCTAAATCCATTTGATTTTGGAATGTTAAATATAATTGAAGTTTTATTAAATAATCTGAAGTATTTTTATTATACTTTATATAAACCTTATAGACAGTTACTGATCAAGCTAACTGATATCTATTTCTTTCTTAATAATAATTAACACCTTGGAATATTATTTGTTATATTTAAAGTTAATCATTTTACTGTTCTCAAAAAACCACAAATTTTATATTTACTTTTTATTAGGCAAAGACTATACTGTAGAAAAATGTCATAAAAATATATTCTCTTCATACTCAGGAATAGTTACACACATCTTGAGATCCTCAATCTCAATTAAACCCATAGTTTGCTTTGATTATTAATGCCATTTCATTTGATTATTAATTTTAAGCATTATTTTACATGGATGGATTTCTACAAGAAAATAAGAATGAATCCTTCATTTTTTTGGGGAAAGAATTACATAGCTAAGACATCCAGCTAACCTAAGTGGAAAATTTCACTTCATGTTAAACTCTGTCTTTCTTCTGTTCACATTTTGTTACGTTTCATACTGCAAGTTTTAATGACTTTGTCCACATTTTTCATTATTTTCTATCTTGTAACATGTTTTCACAGTGCATTTTTTTTTCTTTAAATTCTAACCTAGAACATTAATCAACTTTTTCTGTGGCTGGCAATGTATAGATTTATGCTGACGTGTTATGTAATATAATCTCTTCTGTCCTTTTAAGTATTAATTAGCCTTGGTAATTTTAGGCATGAAAATAAAATACTTTGTTTTTCCTACCTTATTGAACGATGTGAGTAAATTTTGCGGGGGTGAATATCCAATGCACATATATTATTTTCTTGGTGAGGGGCTGGGACTTACAAACTTTTGTTTTGTCCTTGGAAATGTTCTTCACCGTTTATTCAAGTAATCCTATGCCGCACACACCTCCAGATCAGGCTCGCTGTTGTCAATGAACATTCCAGCTGCAGTTCAGCATGGTGGGCAAGCTTATTAAAGTGGGGGCCAGAAACAATTCTGCTTCCTGTTACTATGTAGGACACACGGCTTCCTATGTATTTTTTTTCTTTCTGATAGTTTCTGTGTGAAGGTTCCTTTTGTGTAGCTTAATTCCCTTAGTGGAAATTGCCCTCTTTGAAATTCTTATTGGCTCTTCTGTGCAATGTGGTCAGAGATAGTAACTTCAGATCCTCATGAAGAAAGCCATTCATGATGCTAAGGCCTGTATAGTAATAGGTTTTTCAGGCAGTTACCCCCTACCTTTATTCCCATCCAGGATTATCCAAGTGTAAACTTTGTACAGTAGCTACATCCTGAGGTATGATTACCTGCTGTGAAATAGCTATTTCCAGCTTTTGCTTCTTGCTGATTTTTCAGAATGTCTGGTGCAGTCACGTTATATAAGAACAGGTATTCTCTTTTAAGAAGTAAAGGAAACTTAATTCAAATATTCTTCATGGAAAGAAAAGGATGCATACTAAATTTTCTTTATATTTCTCTTCCTTAAAATATACTGGGACTGAGCATCTCCTGTGAAAGTAAAAGGTTTTAATGAACTATTAATAATGAACTTTAACATACTAGAGAAATTTCCTAGACATTTAATTTCAATTTCTTAAAGCAACACATCTTTCATCATAGTAGTTGGTCAAAAGGGATAGGCTAACCTCTTTGTTTTTAGACTTCTCATTTTCTTTTATAATTAAAGTAGGAGCCAAAGTTGAGATTGTCATCAAACAGATAATTTCTATTATCTGATTGTGTCACTTTGAATTAAACACCATAGCTTTCAAATTCAAGCCAGTCTTTAAAAATTTACTTTTAAATCATATGCATAAAATGATAAAATGTTTATAAAGAAGAAAAAAAGTACATGTCAAAGAGATGAGCAAATACATAACAGAGATTTTTGACAGAAATGCCAAGGTAACTTTTTAGGCATTTCTGAACATGGTTTTACAAAGTCACACAATCCACAATTTAGAGTCGAAAAGACTATTTTAAAAGCTTTTCTTTTGATTTCCTCAGTGCCCTGTTTGATTCTTCCTGCTGGTCTCAATTTTCCGGACTGCAGAATGTCGACACCATCCCCTTTCTCTTTAGGGGTGTATATAAGGACAACTTAGTGATCTTGAAACTAAGCACTCAGGTGTTCTTGCCCAAAAGGTGATATAGAAGTTCAAGTCATATTTAGTTTTTCTGGAGAATACTGTTCTAGTTGTCTTTCAGCATACTGAGCTTGAAAAAAGTCTGTATTTGAAATAGGAAGGCCACTATTATTTCCATCTCCTTGTAAGGGTCACACCATTAGGAAAGCACCTCAAGACCTGATGGGGCATTTCTCTCTAGGTTCACACATGAATACACCAGTTTTTAATAATAAGGATATTTTTCATTTCCAAAAGAAGACATTAGGCTTGAGTAAAGAGATCATTGAATTTAATGTTGACTGCTTTGCCCATTATCAAATATGCATGAAGATTTTTTTAGGAGTGTGGAGGAGGTGAGTACTATTGGAATTGGTTATACAGGGTCATCCACTCTGATACTTTGTATATATGTAGGGAACATTTGAGTATCCTGGAAATATGTGACCCTGAAAGTAAGGACTGAAGTAGTAGCAATTTGCTTCTCCCCCAGTTGTTACCTAGCATCCAACAAGGATAGCATCTGTTCCATAATTCAAATACTCTACTGAATGTGTATGTTAAATAAGGCCACAATTTGTGTTTTTGATTCTCTCTGAAAATTCAGTTTATTTTAGTTTGCTAACTACATACCAACATGGTCATAGGCTATATTAACAGAAGAAAAGTTAAAAAAAATTACAGGAACATATAATTTATTATTTAGGTAACTTAAAACAGAAATAGCAGTTAGCAGATGGATCAAACAGTCTCTAGTGAATATTGCGAAGTGCCCACAGAGAAAAGTTTAAATGATTTATTGTTTAATGTAAGGTTTAACTGTGATGCCTTTAGGGCTTTGCTCATTATTGTCAAATTTCGATAGTATCTTTTCTTGAAAACTGTCGCTTTCTCAGTGTGTGAAAATGGAAAACCAAGCTGTTGAAATTATAATTACAAAGTTAGTTTTTAAAGTATCTTCTGCAAAAGTTTTTTAAACTTGAAAATTATTCAACATATAAAATAATGTGGTTAATTTAAATTTAGAAAACAATTACTTATGTTAAATTGCATTAGAAACTAATTAAAAACCGTTGTAAAAATAACAAGTGAGAACCTGCTTAAAATGTTACCAAGAGTCAAGTATTTATAATATTCTAGGGATGATCGTGAGGCAATATATACTTGAGATGATGACTCTGCTGATTGGGGATTTAAAAATGGATTGTTCCTTGAGTCAGGTCAGACTACAGTGTGTCCAAGGTGATGATGAAATAATGATAACCAGACATAAAATAACTGCCTTTTATCTTGCATCTGAACGATATATATTTCACCAAATCAGGCTCTAACAATATGTATTGATTTTCCCATTTTTAACCCAGAGAATGAAAGAGTTCTAAATTGGTGTGAAAAGAAGGAAGATTAATTTGTTTATTTTACCTGTTTTACATTTGTGAAGCTGCTTCCTCTATTCTGTTTGATATGCAAACTCACATTTGCCATTCATACAATAGTGGTAATAATGTGGGATTAACAGAAAGCCTTAAATCTCGTTAACTTCTTGGAAAATGTCATTCTCTTCTCCCCACATTGTATTAAAATAAAAGGCAAAAACATAAAACAGGTTTCTTAGGAGAGAAGGATACTCTTTCAGAAATGAAGATTACGTTCAGAGCTACTCTCACATGCCCCTACTCCCTTTACTTAAGCTCAAAACACTTTATTTTTGACTACGTTTTGTATCTTCTCTTGCCCATGTATATTTGAAACTATAGTGCTAAACAGATTTTTGGGTTTTGTTTTTGGCATATTAAAGCCTGCAATGATCTCTTCATTAAAAATGAACGATCCTGTTCCATGCTTAGGCCTCCCCTTTTTGAGCTGGATCTACATATTCACGCACCTAGAAATGCTGTAGTTGAATGTTCATGATGAAATGAAAAATGACCCCCACAGGCATGGACACTGTGGCCAGGTTTTCACAACACTGACTTCAGAGCCTTTCTGTCTGCCTAGGCTTGAAAGAGGCCATTACTTCTGAACAAAAATGAATCGATCTTTTAGAAAAATACTGTTAATGGGGTAACTTGGGGGGAAAACATAAATGGAGCCCTAGTAACATTATGGAATGTTTAAAATAATTTTTTTAGTGGAATCATTACTTAACTATAAAACACTTAAAACTGTAGCAAAAAGAAGAAAAACAATTACCTCACTGATGAATCAGATTTTTAATAGGGATCCTTATATTCATATTCAGTTTCTTTTCACAAATAAAAATTGTGGATTATTTTTTGCATTTATAATGTAATCATCAGGTCTAAAAAGGTTCCAATTTATTTCCATGATGCACCCAATAAAACATGTAAATAGATAAGGATACTATTTTAGGAAAACTAATATAAGAAGTTGTATCTGAATAGAAAACTGGTATTTAAATAAAATCAAGAACTTGCAGCAATCTACATGTTTATATGATTCCTTCCCTGCTACTACAATATTTTGGAGGTGGGAATGTTATGAGAAGGTATTTCTCATGTTTTGAGAATATTACTTAGATTAAGATGAAGCTATATAATACTAGTGCTAGCTTCTTATTTGATGCCTTAGATTTAAATTGATTTTGATTTGACCTATTTGATCATTACTCATTTTTGAAAAATGTTAATTTGAGTATAAGGTTTTGATATTTTAGTTTAGTTTTAATGATTTGTCTCACATAGAATGATTTCTTAATGCTGGCGACTTTAAAAAATATTAAATCTAAAATATAACGGCATGTAGAACTTTTAATCCAAGTTAGTTGCATTATTTTAAGTAACCTTGAGACTGAAGTAAACACATGCTTAAACAAGTGTATCCAACTTTATGAATATTTCTAGGTAAACTGGAATTTGCACAATCATAATTTAGAGTATTAAGAAGAGAATTTATTTACGAAGGCTTAAATTGCTGCTAGAAAAGCTCAACAAAATGAACAACCTGTGAATGCTAAGTCTTTGCAACAACAAACAGTATTTCAAATAAACTACATATACGGTTAAACTGAAAAACTGGAGTACATCAGGTTAGTTGATAGTGACAGCAAAATGCTTTCTAAGCAGCCTGTCTGGTAGTTAAATTTTCCACAATCATCAGATTTCAGGAAAGTTCCGATTCTTTTGTTTAATGCCAGGCAAGCAGAAGGACCTCTAATTCTCCTCTTGAGAGTCATGAAGTCTGAAGGGTTTGCTGAGAGGCAGAGAAGCAAGTGTGCCTTTTCATACTTGGTTTTATCCAGACTATTTTCTAGCCTGAACAAGGCCCTTGTTTCATTTATGGAAAATAGAGGATAAAATTTCCAGTGCTAAGTATTTTTACTTTTTCTTTTTCTGTTACTGGTTCTTTTCCCCTGTTGGTTTGTGACAAATGAATCGAATTCTGCTTCATTTATTTTGGCTTGTAAAGTTAAATCAAGCTTCCTTAAAACAAAAAGGCAAACTGGGATATTATCTTTCATCATAGTGAATACTGCTCCCTTTTATGATATTAAACCCAAAGTAAATGAATTAGAAAACAAGACTTGTAAGAATAAGTAAGATATTAATTTAGAGAATGGTGAAGGTAAGTAGTATGGAGTTTGGGGTGGGGGCATGTTTTAAATTTGTACTGACTTTTGAGCAAATGTAATTAAAAGTATGCGTACTTTTGTTAAACCACATTTTACCATTGCAGACTTTAAATTCCTTTTTAACCCTGTGAGTACAACTTGGTTGATGTGCTTTAAATTTCTAACATTTCAGTTTCTATATAGTAGTTCAGCAAACAGATTTACTTTGCTGTGTGGCAAGCACTGTACTGGTCGGTGAGACCATCTGAAATCATAAAATACCTTGTTTTTTTCATGGCCAAGTAGGGTATTACTTAAACCAGATGAAGAGGAAGAAAATCAACAACACGTACACTGATCAATCCACAGTCCAGGGGTACACTTTAAAAATGGTGTTTAACCAAATGTGATCTGTGGGTTTTCTCTTCAAAGTTGCCGCGGTGACTTGTGCACATGTAAAGTGAAAGAATAAAGAACAAAAGCTGTCATTGTTTCATCAAGTGACAGCAATTTCTCTCTCCTTTCATTTAAACAGACTAATACCTGGAGAAAGCTTTTTGCACATTCCTGACACTTGATTTTAGGGTAGGAAAGAGATTATGCATATGCAAAACAATTGAAACTTTAGCTTTTGCTTAAATTATATTCTATTGCTTTCTACTTAAAATCTGTTTTCTCTGGGGTTTTCATAAATAGATAACTCAAAGGTCTTTCTTACACAATGTAAACATAGCTTTGAAAATTGTCTTCAAGTGTGGTGTAGTGATGTCGATCTGTATTTTGAACCGGAAAATACTTTCTGAAATGTATATACCTATTTTCTTAAGAGGAAGAATGCTGTTTCAGAAGACTGTCTCTTTGTTGGAAATGTATTTGTTGACTTGCGGTAAATTTTTGAAATGGTGGAATGTTACAAGGAGCTGAGAAACATCCTTTTTATGCTCTTAAGAGAAAATGCAGTTTTGAGGATTAATATTGCTGAGAGATTTACTGTAGAGTTTTTGCCCGCTGGGGGGTGGTACACTCTACCAGAACACTGCTTTCAGAAGCCGCACGTCAGATGTTGGCTGCTGCTGGCCAGTTTTTCTCTGGTTTAATTACAACAAAGCCTCCCGTTGAGAAGAACAGTGAAGGCCTCTGGGGCAAAAGGTGGGGGGTGGGAGGGAAGGGGGAAGGAGGAAAGACTGAGGGGAGAAATTATGGCCTTTGAAAAATTTACTGAATCTTATTTCCCTTGTTGACTTTATTTATGGTGGTCTTCATTTGACTTTAAACAATTATTTCTAATGCTTTTTTTTTTTTAAATAAACGAGTTTGAATAAGAATATATAAGGGGATCTATTCAGAATTTTTAAGTTTAGCTCCGGATTTCGCCATTAATCAATCACATTCTTTGTTATATAGCCCACCCACATTAAAAAGAGGCATAAAAGTTAAGAAATGACTGAAAGAGCAACTGTAAACCAAATATATTTTTCAGTGACCAGATTTAATTTGATATTGGTATGAACATTGGCATATTAAAAATGAAAAGCAAGGAAGAAGAAACAATATATTAAGACAAGGCAAATTCCCTGCACTGATTTTTGTAGGGTTTAAAATTGTTCAAACTAATTCAGAAAGAAGAGGATGCCTTAGGATGTGTGGCCAAGAAAAGCGCAGAAAAATCTCTCTGCAGTGCACTTGCATGTTTAAAGCTGGTTATTGTATTTTTCATCTGGAGAGACTGAGTGTTCATTAGGGTCTTGTGTCCCTAGGCAGGAGATGCTGAGCATAATTGGAGTTTCTATTTGATTGGGCAATATAGTCTAGAGAAGAAACTGGGGTAAAGATAATTAATAGCTTGCTAACAAAGTCTGACAGCCACAAGATTTCAACCAAATTTATTTCACACTGCTTCATTTAGCTCTGAAAAAGTTTTGATAGAATCGTAGGCTCCTTAATTAACACTTGAAAGCAAAAGAAACATACCTTCTATTTTGCTGCCACATTTAGTTATGACAATTTTTCTTACAGTTTTCCTGTTTTTTGTAAAAACTTCATTTGGTATCCAATTATATATTTCCCAAACATTATGTTTGGGAAGTGTTTAATTGTGCATTTTGAACCTAGTCATAATTGATTTTAAATGGTGGGGTGCAGCAAAATGAAAAACCCAATTAATAACTGGTAGACAGTTATACAGAATCACTATATTAATGAATTCATTATGTTTATTCATTCACTAATATTTTGCTGATCCTTGAACTTGATGTGTTTTGGCTATGCTCCTCAAAAATCAAATTTTAGTCTTCTTAGTTAAATCCATGAGTTTTTGTAGCCCTGTTTTTATTTCTGGGTAATAAATAGGTGTACGTTTGTGTGTGTGTGTGTGTATCTATGTGTCCAAACTAAGTGACATATCTCTGATTTAATTTTCTCATGATTAAAACCTGGCATATTATCATTAATATTTGTAGTAGTTGGTAATATTGATATTATTGTGGTACTTTTAAAGGATTAATTTTTCTTTACTCATTTCAAAAGAGATGAGTATAATTAATCTGTCATTTTGGGTCAGGTATAAGTGATTCTCCCTGAATACAGGCAAATTTATTCTTTATGTTTACGCTGGTCAGGATATTTTTATTCAGTTAGAGATAAATTAAAGGCATTGCTACAGCTGAAGGACTTTTCTAGTGGTTTAATTTATATTGTTTCTGGATAATAAAAATATAGATGGGCATTTTAAAGAAGACAGATTTATTAAGAAAATTTAAAATAGCCTTATTATTAAAACCATTAGAGAATTTGGACTAACAATTGAAGATAATGTTCTTTTCTTTTGAATTCTAAATAAAATAATAAAAACAAACCCCCCAGATGTTAAGAAGACATGGGCCTGTTGCACTCTTTACCTATATGCAACCATTTTGTTTCAGACCTAATTCAGTGAAAAAAATTTTTTGAGAAGATACATTTAACTACTTTTTCAAGTTTTGTAGTATAAATGCATTTCTTCCAATATAAGATTTTCCTATTATAAGTTGCAAAGAATGGATGCTCTACAAAACCCACTTGGTGAGGGTTCTGCTCATTTATTTTTCTTTCCTGCCACCCCAAACTCACTGCATACATCAGGCATAGCTTCCAGGGTGAGCTTTGTTAGTTTTTCTGAGCAGACTTAGCCATTTACTATGCTAGTCACATACTGCACTTGCCCAAGCAGTGGGTTTTGGCGTTCTACTGAAGAGGGAATATGGTTTGGAAAAGAGTCTCCCCCTCCTCTGAGTTCAATTTACTAGTTGAGATTTGCAAGCCTGAAATGCTTGAAGCAGTTCAGGCACAATAGCAGTGCAAGCTTTAAAATCTAGGTGTAGCTGTTAATCCTTTACAGAGGCACATAAGTCTCCAGGAGTAGCTCGGCTAGCTGTGAGCAAGATGTATGCTTTTCATGTACTGCGTACTCATGGGTTGAGGGATTATTGATTTTCTTTCACAGTTGTAAAAACAGCAATTGGTGATCATGCCACACATACAGTACACACCAAGTTAGCAAGACCTTTTGCTTTTCTATCTGTGAAGAATCTCCTTCTATTCTTTAATATTTAATATTGAACTTTCCAACTTGCTGTTTTCCATAAGGCTCTTTTTAAATAGCAATTACTCGAGACAGGAAATAGCGACTTATTTATCTTTTATAAATGAAAGAAGGTTCTAAGAAACTTCTTGCGTTTGGCCATATAGTGAAATTTTTCTTTTCTGGCTTGCACGCACATATATTGCTCGTTCTAGTGACAGAGCAAACGTTCTTATTCGGATTTCTCATAGTATCGAGCCGTTTCTTTCTAGAGAGTAAAACCAAGCAAACTTTCTGGGACAATCATAAGAAAAAACATGGAAAACACTTACCAGGAAGATGAGAAAAAGCAATCCTATATACACTGCCGCTATAGCTGTAATTCCATTGACTGTGAATTGGAGTAATAGCCCTCCCCCGTCTCCTAAGCTCTGCGTCCAGTCCACACAAAGCCCACGGCAGCTGCAGGCTGAGCTTGTCCTGCTTCAGATCACTCCTACACTGAGGAGTGAGCGAAGGAGAGCCTTCCAGTTTACTGCACACAGCCCACCTCCAAGTCTGAAGTTTAAAGCTTCACCTCGCAGTGGTTGAAGAAGGGGGTGATGTCATAGATGGGCAGGACTTAGCCAAGCTCTTGTTCAGTGAGGTAACTGGATAATCAGACAGATGAGCTTTGCAAACGCTAGAGGGGGCGAGAGCAGCCGAAATGAGGCATCAGCCTGCCAAAGCTAGGATGCCATTTAGTTTGTAGGCAGCCCTCTGGAATCTCAACATTTTCTAAAGTTTACTACAAGGTAGTGGTAGCATACTTATCTATTTTTTTAAAAAAGCGTGTTAGAAATATATTTTTAAGATCACAATAGAAAAATACAGGTTTCGTTTTCTTTTTAAGCCATCTGTATTGAAAAGAAGTTAACCAAAATTAAATTAGTTTTATTATTCACTAGCTACAATAATGTTATAATTCTGGAAGATGTAGGCCAATAATCTCAACTGTGAATATTTATTCAACAAATGAATAAAAAGCAGGTTCAAACATATACATCAGGGCCGGGCACGGTGGCTCACCCCTGTAATCCCAGCACTTTGGGAGGCCGAGGCAGGCAGATCACCTGAGGTCAGGAGTTCGAGACCAGCCTGACCAACATGGAGAAACGCCATCTCTACTAAAAATACAAAATTAGCTGGACGTGGTGGTGCATGCCTGTAATCCCAGCTACTTGGGAAGCTGAGGCAGGAGAATCGCATGAACCTGGGAGGCGGAGGTTGCAGTGAGCCGAGATCGTGCCATTGCACTCCAGCCTGGGCAACAAGAGTGAAACTCCATCTAAAAAATATGTATATAGATAGATAGATAGATAGATTCATTTAGGGGAAGGGCAATAAGAATGCCAAAAGATTTTTTTTAATGGTAGTAAATGGTCCGTTCTTTTGGAGGTGAAGAAGTTACTGTCCTCTATGTTTTAGAAAATGTAAGTAAGTTTTATGTACTTCTACTACTTGTTTATATTCTTTAAAATGGATTTTAAAGGATATTTAAAAGGATATTTAAGGATCCCCCAATAAAATATTTTTTAAAAATTCAAAAGAATGTTTTCCTTTCTAAATGTTTTGCTGATCTGAGCATGGGTTTAGATATAAACATCTTAAGAAAAATCTTTCAGGGTGGTTTGCCTGTATTGAAATTATTTTATTTTAACTTAGGTACATGAATAAACACTGGACAGTTGTTAAGATGTGAAGATTATAAATTTACATGCCTAATAAAGAGAATTATATTTTTATTTTTAATTATGATTTTTGTAGACTGGTTTCTGCTATTTGGTCAACAATTGCTTTGTGCCCATAAGTTTTCCACCAAATAAGTGTATTTTACTTGTTCATGTTGCTGGTAAGAATTTAGCTTTTATATTTACCTGGAGGACAATTTCCTTAAACTAATATCTTCATTTGCTTTATTCTTAGAGGTTCATGACTTTCTCCTTTGTTCTTTCTCAAATTTTCCCTGCATGTTTGTTTCTGAAGAAGGCCAGCTAATAGTCTTTCCCAGGAGTATTTGATGGTGGTCTCTTCATTAGCTTCCTTTAGTTTATCTATTTATGTTTGTTTGATAGCAGTTTGATCTTGAGTTCTCTTCCAAGAATGGGTGATATCAAAGTAGGTGAACCCTTGATAAGAAATGTATTGACCCTGTTGTTCTATGATTGCACTCTTACAGGCCTCAGAGGACAGACCCATTAAATCTAGGAGTTTCAGATTCTAATGTCTATTGAAAAGCCAGTTTCTTTGAACTGCTGTGTAGTACAATTAAACTGATATTCAGATGCTGAATTTTGGAAGGAAAGGGAGGTGGGAATAACAGATAATCTCTTTAAAAGGGGTGGATTCTTTTCTGTTACTATGAAACAAACACATGGATTAAATTATTTTATGAAATAATTCTTTCTAGAAGCCATTTTCAGGTGAGAGTTGGTTCTATTTAAAAAGGAAATTTTTGCCTGGTCAAATTCCTGTGGGTTTATATCCATATTTAATCAGTTTTGTCTTCATTCAGGCAGGCCTTATACAGAAAAGAAAGATCAATTGGCTATTTGGGTTATAGGTATCACAAATAAATTGTACTGGCCTGGGAGTTAGGAGTTCAGAGATTTCCCTTCCCTGGGCTGCTATTTGTTATATGACTTCATATTTATTGCCCTAGGCTTCGGTTTCATTACATGACAAATAAAGGCAGCAAGAATTTATTGAATGCCAATTATTTATTGTTGCTTTCTTTCCCTCTTTTAAGTTGTGGATTAAAATGTAGGATAAGGAAAGAAATTGTAAAAACATATTCTATACTAGGGATACTGACTTTGGAGGCAAACTCTTAGTAGAATCTCTGGCTTCTTATTCTGTCCAAAAATACACAGTCTTTTGCTGCCTACATATTTTTTCACTTGCTGCTCTTGTCAGCTACCTGAAATGCTGCTAGTTGGAGGTGAGCTTATAATAATATGTGCCCCCTTTGAAATAGTATGTACAGCCTCTGGAAACATGAGGTTATCATGAGTTACTTCAGATTGCTCTCCTCTTTTGTTTTCTAAGGCACATTGGCTGCAATGAGGGGATGACTGTTTTGGTTGAAGGGGAAGGGATGCTGGCAAGCTTTGGCATGAAGCACTTTACGCTGTGACAGGAAGGGAGGAGCTGGAATCTCACAGCAGGAAGGACTCAGCTCAGGGTCGAGGACAACCAGTATAGTAGACCAGGGTAGTTTAAGAACATGGGCTTCAGAGACTAGCAAACTGGGTTCCATGTGGGCTTCGCCACATGACTGTAGACAAATTACTTAGTCTCTTTGAGTTTATTGGTGCAGTGCCTGACCCATAGTAAGTGCTCAATAAAATGTTAGCTGTCAGTATTTAAGATGAGGGACATCCAAGCACTTGGAACAAAAAGGACACTAAGAATGGGAGAGGAATGCTCAAAGGAAAGTAGGACAGGGTCAATAACAGATTTTTAAAAATTTCCCTTTGAAGTAATTTTATAGCCAGTAAATGGAGGTGAATAAGAGAGGAATAGCAGAGCATTTTATTGATTTTTTTTTCCTCTTGTACTTATGCATCTCATGACCTCATGTTCCCAGAACTTAACACATAGTTGAGTTCTAGTAGATGTTTTGAGTTGAAAGGCTGTTTTCTGTAGTTTTGCATTTTGTTCTGTTTTGTTGGCTAGCCTGTGAATCTAACATTGTACACAAGAAAATGCATTTCAGATTGAAAGCAACTAGTTTGGAAATGAACATCAATAACATATCCCAGTTTTAAATCTCTAAGACTATCTAAACTTGTCATCTCAAAGGATTTTGTGGGGTTCTTTGTTTTTATGAGAAGATGTGAGATGCTCCCTAGTGGACATGAGAGGAGATTGTATTTGGAATTGTGTTTCCCAGATTCTGCTATTTATTTGTACATCCAGACAAAAAATGAAAAAACAACATACACACAGAAGCCTCAAATCTGTCTTTTAGTAACCAACTACCAGCTGAAACTGACTAAAATACAGAATCATTTCATGGAACAATATAACTCAGGTCTGTCTAGAGTTAAGCTACCTTATTCACACATTCATTCATTCGTTCTTCACACATTCATTCATTCATCATATACATATTTATTGACTCCCTGTGCAAAAGAAACTAATAGGATGATACGATCCCCAAACCACCTCCAACTATGAAGTTCTGAGATTTAATCTTAGAAGATATTAAGGTTCTTTTAAGTCTAAGAAACGTTCTTCATGATTTTCCTTTCCTTCAGCATTCTTCATGAGAATAAAATCTTCAAAACTGTGTAAAGAAAAAACAGTTCATACTTTTGATAAATTAAGTGTCTTGGACTGTTATCTGAGATTCTTTTGGTTGCAGGTCATTGAAGATCTAAGCCTTACCTGCAAAATCAGTCATTAGAATCTATAGTGCATGTAACTGAAAAGTTAAAATGTATAGTATGACTTCAGGTAAAGCCTGATACAGTGGCTTAAAAGATATCAATAAGAATGCAGTTTCTGGCTCTCTGTCCTGCCTTTCTCAGTGTCAGCAGCCTCCTCAGGCTATATACAGTGGACCTTTGGCAGCTCTGGATTTCCTCTTAGGCAATAACAGTTCCACATATCACATTCCCATAACATAATGTTTAAGGGAGAGAAGCATCCTCCAAAAACCCCTGCACAGAGCTCTTGGGTTCACTGTTTCTTGTTTTCTTAAACTTGATCACAGATTCATTCCTGAACCTATTACGTGGGATGGGGAGATACGCTGGTGAGCTTAAGCTCACTGCAGAAGCTGTACATTAGGCCAGGCTTACTCAAACATACAACTGAGAATGGAGGAGAGGCCATGACCCAAAGGAAAATGGGGTACCCTTAAGTTGAGAAAAATGCTAAGGATCAGCTCCTTTTCAGAGGTTTTGGCATGCTGAAACTTGGGCATATTTTATACATTTATAAACTTGAAATTTATCTTTTTCTCTTCTTTTTTTTTTTCTTAAGCTGGAGTTTCTGTTAAAATTGCCAAAACATTTTTTAAAATATTCTATTTGTAGACCCTCTTAAGTCTAGCCCAGATTTTTCTGTCAACAGGTAGTGATGCGTGTCAGGACACATCAGTACTACATCTTAGCATAAGCCTATAGGATGTTAATAAAATATATAAAGAGTGCACATTCAGCTATCTGTAATTCTATGAAGTCGGGCCAGATGCTTAATGCACCAGTTAGAAACTATACCACATCTTTCTGAACAGTTCTAAAGGGTACTGGAGAAATAATTAGATTTTAGCAGGTCACAGATGCCTTAGAATAACAAAAGGTTTTTAAAATGCTATATTAAACTCTTCTTTTGTTCTATTTGCCTTTTATTAGTCAACACTTAAAATGTACCTAAAAACAATCACATAACCCTTTTAACTATATTTCCAAAACATTCTGCACTGGAATGAGATCTGTCATTACAGGACTTGAAACAGAAATCAAAGCAAAATCAGAATGGTTATTTTCCTGCCTGCCTGCCTGCTTGCCCACCCTCTGGTACACCCTTCTTTCCCCCAACACCCAAGTTAAACTGTTAAACTTTGGGGACTGGGAAAAATGCAATTAAAAATAACAGCTGAGAAAAAAGCACCTCCTTGGCCTCCCAGGAAAAAAAAGGAGGAATTGTGGTTCAGAACAGGTTAGTACCTAGCCAAAGTGAGGGGGTGTGGCAGTGGCTGGTGTAAAACTAGAAGCCTGCTAATTCTTACTTTCTTCCCTCTTCAGCACCTCCATATATGGCCATACAGATAGAGCATATGCAACTCCAGCTGATAAAAGGTCAAAGCTGTGTCCTTGACCCCTTGCCACTCCCCAGTACCCTGTCCCCTTCCCTTGCTTCAAAATGTTAAAAAAAAAAAAAAAAAAAAAAAAAGACTTTAAATGATCCTTGAAAAATTCAGAAACTTGGAGCAAGCAGATTGAGTCAATCATTTCTATGTGATACTTTCTATGTGGTCCTGGGAAAATAACTGGAGCTCTTTGAGCCTTAGTTCCCTTATTTATGAAGACAGGGATGTGGAACCCACCCAATTTCCTATTATGGACTTCAAATAAGGTAGTACATGTAATAGTTCACTGCTAAATCCGAGAAAGCACATACCAAGACTGAGTTGAAACCTGTGGATAGTTGCTTTTAATCTTCATAGTGATGAGTGGGGCCAGGATCAGTTCAAAAGAAACAATTCACTAATGTTAAATTGAACTATGTGCTTTAACAATTTATCTTTGGAAATGAAACAATTTGAGAAATTCTTCTGCCTTCTCTCCTGGATGCCAGACCTTGAGATAACAGTATCTAACACTGGTTCTGGGACTTAATTACAAATCAAAGGACAAATTCCTTATCTTTGGCAATGATTAGTATAAAATACACCTTTGGAGGAATAACTAACAGTTAATAGGAGCAGATCAATATGTGTCTGATTATTGAGATGTGGATTAACAAGATGTTATACAAGGGGATTGCCCTGAAGCATGTGGTTTTCTCTGCATAGCCAGCTACTGCTGTCAGTTTGGAAAGTGGTCATCATTTTGAACCCATCTCATTGTTTCCACTATTATGCTAATTTTAGGTACACAAATAGACTTTCTGAAACTAAGATTTTCTGAAACTGTCAGATTTTTTTTTTTCTGGAAACTGGCTCTGTAGTTCTCCTTGTGTTGGAGATTACCTCTTTGTGATTTTCCTGTAGTCTAGATTACTTTGGTACATTAATGTGCTTAATGTTGAAAGAAACATGTTTAGAGTCAAAGACTGTGTTTTCTATTTTAACCATTTATCAATAACTATGGAAACTGCCCCTCATTGGCACTATCTGCAGGAAGCAGATTTACTACAATTAGCATTTATTGTCCCTTGGGAATGGGTACAAATTGATTATTTGCAAGATTTTCAGGGATCAAATATCAGTTGATTAGATTTGGATTGTGTAAATGTTTTACAATCTATTCCAAATAAAAATAAGTTAAAAATTAAGTCACATTTACCATTGGGAAATTTTCTGTAAAATATAAAGACACTTACATTTTCTAAGCATGATTTATGATAAATACGTTATATATTAACTAGACTCAGTTCATTCTATAAATGATTAACCTCAAATTTGAGGAATTTAAAACATTTTATAATTTTTTCACTAGTTAAGTTTTTATTTTTTTTGTTTGACATTTGAAATGTATTCATGCTGGAAAGTCACAAATACTTTACTAGGCTTCATATGCGTGTTTAAAAATTAAGATCTAGAGTCAACAAATTTTATTTAAAGTACATAAATATTGCAAAAATATATCCATAATTTAATGAGCTTTCATTCTTATGTAAAAAGTTATTTTAAAAATTGAAGGTAGAATTGAAAAGGAATAAAAAATGTATTACTTTTTAAAGTCATTAATTTTTGATTGGAGAAAGTTGAGGAGCTTTTAGCAGTTGTTTAATTCTCATGTTTACATAGAAGCAACACACAACTGTTTGAGTAGCTTCCGATGCAACCGGTCTTTGTTTTCTTCAGTGACTTGTCACTCTGAAGTGCCCACGTGTAATCCTGTCCTCCCTTTCTTCCCCAAGGCAAGTCAGAAATAAGCTTCTCAGATCATATCTTATTAACAAAGAACAAAGGATGTTGATTGACCAAAGAGTAGGAAAGCTCTAGCAAAATGCAAATGTCAAAGGTTTGCTGCCAAAAATCCTCGTTTGACATTGATTTTAAGTAACTAAACTCTTTTGAAAGTAGGATTTACATATTTTAAAAACATTTGCCTGAGTTATACTTTGTCTAGAATTTTAAGTGCAGTAAATTATTAGTTAGTGGCTTTATCTATATTTTATATATGAATTAAGTACAATTATCATTAATATTATTATTGCCATTGTTGTTATTTATTCCATGCAAGCAAATCTTTCTGTCTTATATCTGAGAGACGTTAGAGATAATTATATCCTATGTGTTTTCAGTGTAAAGTTTTTTAACAGAAAGTATAAATAGCCTTCTGATAAAAGGAGAATTTATTTTCCTGATAGAAAGTACAAATACATTATTTAGGTAATTATAAGGAACTTTTCAATCATATTTGTATCTTGTTTTCTTAGTTATTTTTATTTTATTTATTTATTTATTTATTTATTTATTTTTGAGACGGAGTATCACTGTATCGCCCAGGCTGGAGTGTAGTGGCATAATCTCTGCTTACTCCAATCTCTGCCTCCTGGGTTAAAGTAATTCTCCTTCCTCAGCTTCCCAAGTAGCTGGGACTACAGGCATGACTGGCCAATTTTTGTATTTTTAGTAGAGATGGGTTTTGCCATGTTGGCCAGTCTGCTCTCGAACTTCTGACATTAGGTGATCCGCCTGCCTTGGCCTCCAAAAGTACTGAGATTACAGGTGTGAGCCACTGTACCTGGCCTGAGGATGATTTTTCTATAAGGACAACAGGTTGTTCATTATTTAGAGTTGTGATAGTAGGAAAGAAATAATTTTAGAAAGTAAGAGAGTCATTCCCTCGTGAAAATCAGGCTTGCCTTTTCTTGAAGTTTGAAGTTTAAAGTAATCTAACTTTATCACAAAAATAATTATGATCCCAAACATATTTGAGAAAAAATATTTTTTTAGTTAAGCAATATCCATATGAGTAGCAAAAACATAAACACTACAAGATATATATGAATGTAGTGTTTTTGTTTTGTTTATCTTATATTCTCCTGTATAGCTGACATTCTATCAATTGTTTTCTGAAATTTTCTTTTCCCTTGGCTTCTTTGCTCCTACATTATCTGATTCTGCTTGAGGAAAAGCCCCTGAACAGAGAACAGATATTACCATCCCTATTCTAATATAGCTGATTTCTAGTAATTGTATAGCAGATGCTCGTTCAAGCACTTATTTATGTGTATTCTAAGAGAAACACGGTATACAGGCTCACACAGATTACAGTTTTTTAAAGCACTTCATCCAACTCACTATCACTCTCTGGTTTGTTTAGATTGATTTTACTACCATCTAAGTCTCAGAATTTGCTAGTTAGGAGGAATGGGTGGTGATGTCTAAGTATTCTCTTACTTTGAGAATGTTTAGTAGAAACTCAGAACAAAAGGAGTAAGAAGGAGAAGGTAGAACAGAGACTCTAAGAAGACCCCTAGTTCGATGCCTTGTGTGCCACGTGTCTTTCCTTGGTCAGTTTTTCAGCAAATGCTTATTGAATAGCAAGGTGTGCCTCATAAGTCTGATCTCTTTTACTATATTCTCTGTTTTTCAAAACTTTATAACTAACTTCCTCAAGTTGGTCTGTCCACTTATACATAGATTATAGGTTGGACAAAACCATGTAATGACATAGATATATAGATTCTTGAGCAATCTCAAAGAAATGCCAAAGAAACTTTTTCTTGGTCCATGGGTGAGAAGTTCAGCAACAATTTAACAAATGTACTCTAGGTCACAAAATGTATTTGAAAGGAGACTGAAAGCAGCTAAAGAGGAAACGTTTTTGAAGAGATATTAAGGAGAGAATTAGAGGTGCTAAGATAGCAACAACGTGTTAATTTGAGGTGAAAATAGTCCTGGTTAAAAACACCAAAAGCAACTACAACAAAAGCCAAAATAGACAAATGGGATCTAATTAAACTAAAGAGCTTCTGCAAAACAAAATAAAGAGTGAACAGGCAGCCTACAGAATAGGAGAAAATTTTCCCAATCTATCCATCTGACAAAGGGCTAATATCCAGAATCTACAAAGAACTTTAACAAATTTGCAAGAGGAAAACAAATAACCCCATCAGAAAGTGGGCAAAAGATATGAACAGACACTTCTCAAAGGAAGACATTTATGTGGCCAAGGAACATATGAAAAAAAGCTCATCATCACTGGTCGTTAGAGAAATGCAAATCAAAACCACAGTGAGATA